>APFE030789506.1:50062-113009 GCA_000404065.3 Pinus taeda
ACTAACATCTTTATTTTCAGTAGGCCACCCATTTCACCATTGAAAATATATAATCTAAAGCAAGCAAACAATGATGAATCATCTCATTTAAGAATTCCATCAAACTCTTTGTGTGCATCTTCACATAAATATAGTCTTAGTAGTAGGCTTGTCATGGGTTTCTTTGTATGCCTCCTTGCACATATCCATGGCTCTTATCATTCTCACATCTGTTGATAAAAACCCATGAAGATTATCTCTCATCTTTGACCTCATCCCATGGATCTGATACCATGTTAAAAATTTCTAAGATAAATTTAATAATAAACTTAAATTTATTGGAAAAAGAAAGGGAACACATAAACAAAATGATCACCCTAGGAAAAGCCCCAATTCAGAAAAACTAGCTAACAAAATATTTGATTAGTTCCATGGAAAAACTGAACCACGCTGACCAAGTGAGGCACTCACATCTTGGAACATTAAAATTAAGTCTTCCAAATCCCTTTAAGGGATTCATTACATGCAATCCATAGGCACAAAATGATGGGAATAAAATCCATGTGCCCAAAAATGCCATTGTTGACCAAGTAACTTTGATTGTTTCACCAAGTCAATTTTACCTAACAATGTCATCCAACTTTTTTGTTCTTCCCTTCTTTCACTTGATCACTAAATGAAACTTCTATAGAAACCCTTTCCACTTGTAATTCCTATCTTTTTGTAATTCACTTTGTGCCTATAGGTACTGTAGAGGTTGGAATTCTATGTGGATGACTATCTCCTTTCCCATAAAATAGTATTTTCACTTTTTTATAGCTTCTATCAAGGCATAGATATTCTTGTTGTAGTAGGTTAGTTGAGAACCTCTCCATGAAACAATTCTGAATCATAGCATATAGGATATCCTCCCTATATCAAGGTTGCTCCCATAGCATAACCACTTACATATGTATCCACTTTGAAGGGCTACTAAAAGTTTGGTAATGTAAGAACTAGTGCTTGACTAATTTTCTTATTAAATTCTTCAAAATCCTTTTTATAGTCCTTCCCCCATTCAAAAATCTTATAACTCACTGTGATGTTGTGGAGTGGTGTAGCTACTGGCTAAAATAAGGCTATGAATTTCCCTAGGTAACATGTTTCCCCAATGAAGCTCCTAACCTTAGAAATATTTGTAGTTGTAGTCCAATTAATGATAGCCTCCATCTAGGAAAGATCTATATTAAACTCTCCTTCACCAATCATATAGCTTAAATACACAAAAGAATGTTATTCAAGCTCACACTTCTTAATATTTTCTAATAACTAGTGCTTCATCAAACTCATTAGCACCTACATCAAGTATGATATGTGCTCCTCCCAGGTATCTCTATAAACTATTACATTAACCAAATAAATAATAACAAATGAATATAGATAAGGGAATAGCTCATGATTCATTAATCTCATGAATGTAGTTGGTGCATTGGATAGACCAAATGGCATGATTAAGCACTCGTATAAAACTTGTCTAGTTTTGAATGTAGCATTCTAGGTATCTTCTTATTTGGACCAACCATAGAGACATTCATATTAAAGCCATCTTGGTGAAGTATTTTTCTTACTACAACTATTCTAACACATCACTAATTATGGGTAGGAGGTACCTATTCTTGATTGTAATTTTTTTTAATTCCCTGTAATCAATGCGCATTCACTAAGTCCCAGCCTTCTTTGACACAATTATGATGGGTGACCCACATGGTGAGTTACATGGTTGAATAACACCCTACTCTAGTAGTTGTTGCAATTGATTCTTCACCTCCTTTTCTTCTAGAATAGATTTCATGTACATCTGGATGTTTAGGAATGGGGATTCCAACAATGGCTAAATCTAATGTTTCACTTCCCTCTTCGGTGGTAGTCCTTTGGGCTCCTGTAACACTCCCCTGTGTGCCTATAGTAACTCTTCCAACTACTATCTCTATTCCTTAGCACACCCCTCCAAGGGTTACTTCACTATCATTGAATCTTCTATAGGCCAATTTTCTATGAATAATAATAAAACATACTTCTTGCGAGATATGATCATTTTCTTTGCTTGGTTGGTTCTTATACATTCATTGACCTTAATTTTTTTAATTTGTTATTATAGTTAATGCACTTATTTCTTCATCTTTATGTTGAGGTCAACTAGTTGTTGTACAAGTTATCGTATGGCTTGTAGTTGATCCTCTCTTAATTTAGAAGCATGAATTTGCAACTTTTGTGATTCACATTTCATCTATAATGCATGCTATTTATCTTTTTGGGTTTCATACTGGTCTGCTAATTCCATTGATCTCTTCCATCTATTAGATGCCTCTTGTGAAATACCATAAAAAATCAAATATTTGACTATTATATACCTGGGTTAAGTTAACCAATGTTATATGGATTAAAACTGATTCCATTTTTTAGTGAATTTATTCAACCTTTTGACTTTCTTGATTTGTATCTTAGTATTATATTTTCTTTTAGATAACTCTAATTCCTATTGCTCCTTTGCTTTTGTGAGTTACTATTTCAAATAAACAATGATCTATGATTGTGGAGGCTTAGTTGTTTTCTTATCCTTTTGTTGTGGTATAGTTTATTATGTGTTTCCATCTTATTTTTACAGTATACTTGGTTATGGTTGTAACATACTATGTTATTGTTGTGCCAACTGTGTTTCTTGTCACTCTAGCCAAATGTCAACATTTTATTCTTAATTAATATTATTCAAAAGTCTAATTGAGTATGTTCTGAGGATACTTGATCTCGATTCTATTTTTTAATTCGTCATGTTATTGTTCAAAATTTATTATTTTCTGAGGGGGTGGCAAACCCTATGTTAAGTTGATTTATGCAGGTTTTGATTATTTTATCCTTGGTTTCTCTATTATTTATGGTTTGCTTGTGTTGATCACTATAGTAGTTATGCCAGTGATTTCCTCCTATTGGGCATGATGATATTCCTTTTCTTACTCTACCGGCATTTTCTATTTTAGTTTGTCAATGAATATGCTCTTTTCATGCCCCAATGAATCAAAAATATGGGGTTCTACCAATGATCCCATCATCATTTATTTTTCTTTGGTTTGTTGCTTTGATGACTTCCCCTATGGGTTATTTCCTTTAGCACCTATTGTGTAATATTTTATACTTTTTTATTCTACTTGGGATCATCCAAATACATGACCCTAAAATATTTGCCAAATTAATTTTGAAATATTTTTGTTCATCTTGTGTTGGGACCTTCTCAACTGACTTCTTTTGAGTTACATTCTTTGCAAGTGAAGGAGTTTGTGAAGTCAAATCGACCCTAAATGGTAAATTGTACATGATTTCCTCCTTTTCAAATTCTACCTCTCCATATACTGGAGTTAATATTAATTTTTCAATAGGTTGCAATACTATTTCAGGAATATGTATTGTTATGTTTGATTGATGACTTAACTCATAAAAAATATTGAGTGTAGTTAACTGGTTTACCAAATCTTTGGTCTGTAATTGATCTAAATTAGATCACGGTATTTTTTGACATCTATCTCAATTCTTTCAAAGTGTAAGAAGTGGAAAAATCTTTCCACAAGACCATTTTTATTGACGAGGCCCAGTTTGGAAAATTGGGGTTTGAAACCTTTCCGGAGCATTTTGAGGCATCAAACAACATTTTTTTTGTTTTTTTTTTTTTGGGGGGGGGGTGGGGGGGGGGGGAGCTTTGCTTCTATTAAAGCCACACATCGTTTATATATTCTACACATATAATACCTTTCCAAAAAGGTAAGAATCACCTCAATATGAGTCCATATGCAAAATTTATGCCATTTAGATGTTCACATTCCTCTTTTGTCCATCGTAATTTGAGAGGATGCCACATCGACCCCCATAACTCAAGAAAAAGTGGCTAGTCATATGATCACGATGAAGAATTTTCTAGAAGATTCCATATTGTATCTCTAGCTAACAGTTGAGATAGTCAAACCTGACTACTAATATGCTATCAGTTTGTGTTATAGTTGGGCCACTCGGAGGAAAAAGTGTTCCATTATTTTCAACTATATTTGTTCCAGAGACAAGAAAAGCATTTGAGAGGGATAGGGAGAGAGACCACATAATATTTGTATGCACTATAGTAGTTCATGGGCCATAACCCTTACTTCTTTGTACTCACATCCATTTTTTATTCAAACAAAGAGAGAAAAGCAACCTCACCTTCCAGCTAGGTTTTCTCCTGAAATGGTTTCCCATGTTATACCTTGTGTCAAATCGTGGTTTGTGAATTTTTATTTCACTCTTCTCTATTTTCTACATAAAACCCTCATAATGTAGATTTTAGATTTTTTAGGTATAATTTATGTGATTTGTTGTGATGAATTTTCCAGTGGAATATGCAAGGTAGTTTACAGATCATATTGTTATAAAAGTCAATTTTATTTAGGTATATTATAGATATTTGTAAGGAATCTAGATCGACTAAGAAAAATTCATAAAACCCTAGTCATGGTCGAGAACTCTATGAACAACTATTGTGATCCTGTAAAGAAGAGGTTTTCAAGGTTGGAAGCACAAGTTACGTATATAAGTTTTAATATGAATCTCTTCATGTTGGCCCTAAGCAATAATAGTACTCTATTTAGGGAATATGGGGGTTCTAATGTAGAGGACTGATCAGAGGGGAGATTAGGTGATCACGTGCTCAAAATTAGGCTCAAAAGTCAAAGTGTGATAATCTTGATAAAATTAGCTTTAGATCTAATAGCTCATCATTATGATTCCAACAGTGCAAACAACACTCAAATCCAAGCTCATATGCAGAAGTTAGAGCAAGTCAAAGTTTAGGTTTGACTTGGACACATGGCAGGATTGGATGATGTGGCAGGGCCCTTTAGCGAATGGGGAGGCACTAAGAGGTGGGCTACTAGTGGCCCCTGCATATGACAAATTGCATGTTGCAGGTGGGTCGGTGTTAAAAATCGGCCTAGAACAACCAAGCTGCGATGTGATAAGGCAAGTGGGAAGGCACTAAAGAATCAGCCTCGAGCAGAGAAGGGTTTTGATGCGATGGATCGTAGATGACAATCGTACTTCGTTGAAAAGTAGAAGTCATGCATATATGGACCGCTGATACTCTGCCAAATTTCAATTTGCAAAAGGATCCCGGATGTGGTATGTTTATCGGTTGTGGTTAATACTTCTGTCAGATCTACCACATCGCAATTGTACATCACCCATCACTTTCACAAACTATAAAGCCTACCGGTTTCCTCACTGATTGTGATTTTCTATAAAAATTTGACTAACAGATTATCGCTGGCTGCACAGTGAAATTTTCACCCAGTTAGCGCGTTTTTGGGGCTAATTTGTAGGATCATGCTAGAATTGGGGCAAATTGTGGAGCAAATATTGAGAGAACTAGGAGAAATCATAAATTCTTAACTTTTCCACCAAATTGGATGTAAAATGATGCTATATATCCTTTTTGAGTATTCTAGACAAATTGGAGCTGGTTTCAGAAGCATTTAAGCATTGTAAACATATATTTTTACAGTTTTTAGCGTAATAGAGAGGACCAAGCCATTTGAAGTTGGAGCAAGGAGACGTAGCCCAAGATGGGTGAACTCCTTTATCATGTGCTTGTTGTAATTTATTTTTTATGATGTTCTTTACATGATTATGTTGTTGTTTAGTTTCTTATTTATGTTAGATTTCTCATAGAATTAACATAAAAAAATCTTCATCTCCCTTGCAAAAATTCATGAATCCTTAGGCACAATGAAAAAATTTTGTTTATAATATGAGGAGGATCTTAGCACTACAATGTAATATTCTAAATTAGATCAATTTGGTATGAGAGCACTAGGTTTTCTTGGTGAAAGAAGGATTTAATTGTTTGCAATTTTATCTCATGCTTACAAGGTTAAAAATCAAAATAGGTGAAGGAAAGTTGGTTGGAAGCCCTAAAGTTGGGTAAAGGGGAAGGAGAGCAAGGTTGCAACAATCTCCAACACCAGTTTAGCCTCAAGTTTTAGTTGATACTCTGAACATCATGTCTCTTGAAGGAGAACCTACAAACATGATAGAGGATGAGAAGACCTTTAGAAAGGCTTTCTTTGATATGATAGAGATGGTGAAGGTCCTCTATGAAGAGAGGAAAAACAGGTTGCAAAGGGAAAGTTCCAAACCTCAAAAAGGAGAAGTCTCTTCAGGAGGAGGTAATGGAAAAGGAGTTAATGGAAATGGAGACAAACCTCCACCCTCTCCTCCATCTTCTTCATCTTCTTCTTCACAAGAAGCTTCACCCTCTTCCACTAACACAACCCGTATTCATACTCATCATAATTATTCAAAAGGAAAGGGTAAATCACCTTTTCTAAAACTTGATGTTAAATTTGAGTTTCCCATGTATAATGGTGAAATGAATGAAGAGAAGCTTGATAATTGGATTCATCAGTTGGAGGTCTATTACAGGATTCAAAACCTTCAATAGGATGACATAAAGATTCAGTTAGCTTCCTTGAGAATGGAGGGTGCAACACTAATATGGTGGGAATCAAAGACCCAAGAGGAGATTAAAAAACATGGTAAGATATCAATTTCTTGGATTGAATTCATTGATACAATCAAAATACAATTCTTTCCTCTAGCTTATATGTAGAAATCCATCATGAATTGGCATAACTTTTGACAACTTAAAGGTCAAAATGTGCAAGATTACACCCAGGAATTCAGAAAAAGGCCTTTGATGTTAGGTGTAGATTTACAATCCCATGATACATTGTTGGAGTACATAGGGGGTTTCATAGTTACCTTAGGCATACTATCTTAATGTTTGATCCCAATAATCTAGATGATGTGTGTGTGCAAGCCACTCATCTAGAGGCAAGAGGGAAAAACACTCTAGAAGAAGGTAGTAAAAAGCCATTTAAGAGTAAAGGAAAGGAAAATGATTTCAAAGGGAAGGAAAATGGTTTCAAAGGGAAGGAAAAGAAAAATATGTCTATCATAAGAGAAGGAGAGAAAGATACATGCAGGCATTGTTCCAGAGAGGATCATGATGAAGCATTGTTGGAAGGCTCATCCTGAAATGAGACCGGGGAAAAAAAACAAGGGAAAACAAAAAACAACTGCAACCACTCAATAGGATTTTGGATCTGATCTGGGCGATGAAAATAAAATCATAGCCATGGGGTTAAAATAAAATAATCCATTGCCAACACTAGTTCTTCAGACTTGCAAAATGAAACTCCAAATGAAAAGAGGAGAATAGAACCTTTTCACATAAGGATGATATCAAAACACAAGAAGATTGATAGGTTGTTTGATAGAAGCTCTTAAGCCAATATTATATCTTAAAAAATTATTAGAAGTTTAAATTTGGAAATTTTTCTACATCATAAACCATATCCACTTGGATGGTGTGTGACAATGCACAATTCCATGAAACGAGAAAGTGTAAACTAGGTTTTTCCATTGCTACAAATATCATAGATGAAGTGGAGCTTGATGTTGTGCCATTAGATATCTGTGGCATAGTTTTGGGAATCCTGTACCTTTATGTTAGAAAAGATATCTTCCATGGACATGAAAAAAATATCATTTAATCAAAGGTGGAGTAGAATATATTGTGAGAGCTCACAACAAGAAAACAAATCTTTCATTTTTTAATGTAGGGCAGATGAAAATACTAGTGAATTCGAGCAAGAATTTTTTGCTTCTCATGCTCAAACCTAGGAATGATGTTGATAATGAAGATTTTAAAGGTTGTGATTCGAATTTGAAATCTGAATTGGTTGATGTAGTTAACCAATATGATGAGATGTTTCAGAAACTAAAGGCATTACCTCCCAAGAGAGGAAATCAACATGAGATACAGTGTAGCAAGATTGTCCTCTTCGTAACATTGGCATGTACAAGATGTCAGTGATGGAAAGCGCATAAATTAAGAAGAAAATTAAAGAGTTGTTGAAAAAAGGGATCATCGCACCATCTTCCTCACCATGTGGTTCACCTATTGTATTGGAGCCAAAGAATGACGAAACATGGCACATGTGCATGGCCTTTTGTGTATTGAACAAAATTATGGTAAAGAACTGTTACCCACTGCCCATAATAGATGATTTACTTGATCAATTGAAAGATGAAAAGTAATTTATTAAGTTGGACTTAAGAAGTGACTACCATCCAATTAGAATAGTTGAAGGACGCATTTGGACTACAACATTCAAAATAAAAAAGGGTTTGTTTGAATCACTAGTTATGTCATTTGGTTTATGTAATGCTCCCGCTACATTCATGCGTGTGATGAATGATGTATTGAGTCCATATCTTGATGAGTTTGTCATAGTCTAATTATATGAAATCTTCATTTTCCGTAAATCTCATAATGAACATGTCATACATGTAAAAAAATTACTTGATGTCTTGAAAAAAGAGAAGTTGTATCTTAAGATCTCAAAGTGAGATTTTAGAGAAACTTCTTATTTTACTTAGGTCATATTGTTGGATGAGGTGAGTTGAAAATATATCCCTCCAAGTTGATGTCATTGTGAATTGGCCAAGGCCCAAGACAGTTATAGAGGTAAGAAGTTTTTTGGGAGCAACCCAATATTGGAGGAAATTCATTGCTAATTTCTCTCTTATAACAACTCCCTTGCATGCGTTGACAAGCGTGAAAAGTGTTTTTCAGTGGGGAGGCAAACAACAAAAGTCCTTTGCTTCATTGAAGGAGAATATCAGTACAACTCTAGTACTTCCACTTCCATACTTGAGATAGTTTGAGATTCAGACTAATGCTAGTGAATATGCTATGGGTGCAATACTCATGCAACATGGTAAGCGTATATGTTTTCATTTGGAAACTTTTAATGGTACAGGGATTAACTATCCTACATATGACAAGGAATTGTATGCATTGGTGCAAAGTGTGAAAAAATGGAAACACTACTTGATGGGTAAGGAAACAGTCATTCACACTGATCATCAACCATTACAATACCTACAATCGCAATCAAAGTTGCAGCAATCAAGGTACTTCCGATGGATGGGTTTTATTCAACAATTCCACTTGGTAATCAGGTATAAGAAAGGTATCTACAAAAATGTTTCTGATATGATTTCTAGGCCTATGGTTAGTGCAACTACTTTACTCAAGCATAATTTTGTTTTACATGAAAGTTATATTGAGCAATATGCATTAGATAATGACTTTCAAGATGTTTATGCAAGCTTGAATCAAGGTAACCCAGTAGAGGAATTAGATTATCATTTGCATGATAACTTGTTGTACCATCTTGGCAAGCTTTGCCTTGCACAGGGCAAAAGAGTTAACATCATAAGAGAGGCACATACTTCTCTTATTGATGGTCATTTTGGTGTAAGTAAGACGGTGGCACATCTATAGAGGTATTGTTATTGGCCTCATATGCTTGAAAGTGTGTCTCATTTTATTAAAGGATGTTCATTATGTGCAATTAGTAAGCCTAGTAATAGGAAGCTAGGATTGTACACACGACTTCTAGTTCCTTCACGAGCATGCGAGAGTGTTTCTATGGATTTTGTAGGAAGTCTTCCATTGTCAAAAAGATGTCATGATCATTTTTATGTAGTCGTGGATAGATTTATAAAAATGTGTATTTTGATGTCATGTAAAAACCAATTTATAAATGAACAAACTTCTCAGTTATTTTTTCAGAATATTTGGGTGCATTTTGGATTGCCCACATCCATTGTTAGTGATCCAGATTCTCACTTTGTTGGGAATTTTGGGTCAGGCTTGTGGGGATTCATGGACACCAAATTGAAAAAGAGTACAACCTTTCATCTACAAACATATGGTCAAACATAAGTGGTGAACAAAACAATGATACATCTTCTTCATGGGTATTGCAACAAGAATCCTAAGTTGTGGGATGAACATCTACACTGTATTTAACATGCTTACAACCAAGCCAAGAAATATTCCACTAAAACTTCACCATTTGAGGCATGCATGGGATACTTGCCTAAATCTCCTTTGGATTTTAGTTTTGGCAAAGATGTTGCTATTGAAGTTCATAGCGACATAGATAAAGCAAGACAGTTCATTAAATAAATCTAATTAGTGCACCAAAATGTTCAAGAATAGCTTGAGAAAATCCAAGGCAGGTACAAAGAAAGGCATGAGAAGCATTGTCAAGATCAAAATTCCAAGTTGGTTATGAATTTTGGTTTCACATTAACAAAGAGAGGCTCCAAGGAGAAGGTAAAAAGCTAAAACCAATTAGATATGGTCCATTCAGAATTTTGGAAAAGATTGGTAACAATGCCTTCAGGTTGGATTTGCCTTCATATATGCAAATTTATGTTTTTGTTAATGTTGATAATTTAAGGTTTTATGAGCCTCCTTTGATTGAAGATCAAGGAGAGAATAGTCATATTCCATCTGTTGAAGAATTTTCTCCAGAATTCCTTGATGAGCTTTAGCAGACACTATACTTGACAGAAGAATAAGGACATCAAAAAGGGGAAGTATCGATTATCTTCAAGTGGAGCTCAAGGGTAGAAATACTTTAAAATCCAAATGGATAGAGGATGGAAAGGTGAGGGAACTGTACCGTCACCTGTTGGACAATTGAGATTGATCCTTTTGGGGTCCAAAAGGCTTGTAGTGGGGAGGAGTGACCAAGTGCTCAAAAATGAAAGTGTCATAATCTTGATGAACTTAGCTTCAGATCGAAGAGCTCGTCATTGTGATTCCAACAGTGTAGCGACACTCAAATATGAGCTCATATGCAGAAGTTAGTGAAAGTCAAATTTCAGGTTTGACTTGGACACATGGCAGGATTGGATGATGTGGCAAGGCCCTTCAACGAATGGTGAGGCACCAAGTTGAAGGCCGCCATTGGCCCCCGCATATCAAAAATTTCATGTTGCAAGAGGGTTGATGTTAAAAATCAGCCCTAGAATATCCAAGGTGCGATGTAATAAGGCAGGTGGGAAGGAATTGAAGAATTGGCCCAGAATAGGGAAGGTTTGCGATGCAATGGATCGTAGATCGCAATTTCACTTCACAGAAAAACATAAGCCTTGCATACATGGACCGCTAATACTCTAACAAATTGCGATTTGCGAAGGGTTATTGAATGTGATGTTTATTGCAGTTAATACTTTTGTCCGGTCTGCCACATCACAATCGCAAATTGCCCATCATGTTCACAGACTATAAAGCCAGACAGTTTCGTTGCCGATTGCAATTTGTGATGAATAATCGACCGAAATATTATGAGTCGTAGTGTGGTGAAATTTTCACCCAGTAAGCACGTCTTTGGGGTTAATTTGTTTCTTCATGCCGGAAATGGGGCTATTTGTGGAGCAAATATTGGGAGAACTAGGAGAAGTCATAACTTCTTTATTTTTCGACCAACTTCGATGAAAAAAAGGTTATATAGCCATTTTTTAGTATTATGGACTGATTGGAGCAGGTTTCAAAAGCATTTGAGCATTGTAAACACATATTTTTACATTTTTGAGCATAATAGAGAGGCCAAAGCTATTGGAAGCTAGACCAAGGATGCGTATCCCAGGAGGGGTGAACTTATTTATCATGTGCTTGTTGTAATGTGTTTTTGATGATGTTATGTACATGTTTATGTTGTTGTTCAGTTTCTTATTTATCTTTAATTTTTCATGAAATTAACATAAAAAATCTTCATTTCACTTGCAAAAATTCATGAATCCTAAGCACAATGAAAGCATTTTGTTTATAATCTGAGGAGGATCTTAGCACTGCAATCTAATATTCTAAATCAAATCATTAGGATATTTGGAATAAATAAACAACAAGCTGAGGAAAGGACCCGAAAGAGAATGACCTAGATCGAGTGTCGTGAACCATTCATAGTCCTTGTAAAAGGGGAAGCCAAGGTCGATATCAATCCATATTAATGTGATATCGATGATTTGAGTCTAAATCAATAGTTTCAACAATTAAAAATTTATTTCAATTTTCATCATATAGAGGAAGAGTATAAGATTTCATTAATGTGTCTGGAATTAGTGTGTCATGCCTTGACCTATTGGGAAATACACATTCAGACATTGAGGTTGGAGGGACATCCTTCAGTGACTAAGTGGGAGGACTTTAAAACCATCATAAATTCATAATATTATCATATTGAATATGTTGAGGACCAATGAATCTGGTGGCACTACATCAGACACAAATAGGGGTAGAGCATATATGAATACACCGAGTTCAGAAAGATGATCATAATGTTAGGTATCTTCCCAAATAACCCAAATGTACTACTCAAATATCTAGGGGGTATACAAAACCATCTGTGCAAGAAAGTGATTTTATTTAAGCCTAGGTCAATAGATGAGGCTTGTCTATAGGCACAATACCTAGAGAAAATAGGCTAGAAGAAAAGGAAATCAAGTGGATGAAAGAAAGAGGAGCGCCATTACACTTCTAAGGAGGGAAAGAGGAAGTGGAAATGGGGAATGATAAAAAGACAAAATCCCTAATGTACTAGTGAAAGGATCCTTGCAACCACTGCATTTACTGTAATATTGATGGTCATACAAAGGAGAAGTGTTGGAAGTTTCATCTAGAGCTCAACCCAAAGAACAAAAAGAATGATAATAAGAAGAGGAATCGCATGGACATTTATTTGAGCAACCTGATTGAAAGTAGTTTAGATGTGGATGAGAATATTGCTTGTACATTACTGTAGAAGGAGGTGAACCTATGTAGCCTTCAACAACATGAAGAGAAAGAAATTGATCACTCTTCCACATAAATATACAGGACAAGAAGGAAAAGGTTGAATCTTTGTTTGACTCAGGATTACAGGTGAGTCTCATTGTAGCAAAGATGGTTGAAAAACTTGGATTGAAATTTAATGATCATCGAAGGCCATATCCATTCGGATGGGTAAATAAGGATGCAAATTTAAAGTTAACAAAATAGTGCAAAATTACTTTTGTTAATAGGGCTTATTTTATTTATGAAGTAAAACTAGATGTAGTTCTACTTGATATATGTGGTGTGGTGTTTGTAAGTTGTTATATGTACTTGTCAGATGTAATGTTCATGCAAAGAGCTTAACAATACTGACTCGTTAAGGGTGGAAAATAACTCTCCATTAACATACACAAAGGCAAGTCAAATATTTCATTTGTAAGTGCCAACCAAGCCAAGAAAATAATCATTCTAGTAAGAAGTTTGTTACATTGTTTTCGGGATAATTAGTTTGTATAAGAGTTAGTAAGAGGAAAATCATCCCTAGAGGGGTGTACTAAGAAATGAAAAAAATAACTAGAATAGTTGTTATAGGAATACATGGATGTTTTATGGAAGCCTAAAAGGTTACCAGCCAAGAGGGAAGTGGACCACACGATCCAACTATTTCAAGACTCCCAATTTCCAAACATTGGTTTGTATTGGCAGTGTGTTATAGAAGCAAGTGAGGTTAAGAAACAATTACAAAAACTACTGGAATAGAGATCCTTCAACCAAGTACATCCCCATGTGGGTCATTCATCACCATTGTGCCAGACAAGGATTGAGCTTGGTGAATGTGTATAGATTACATGGCGTTGAATAAAATTAGGCTCAAGAACAAGTACCCTTTCCAATAATAGATGATTTGTTGGATCAACTGCAACAAGTGAAACACTTTACCAAGTTGGACTTAAAGTCTATATATCACTAGGTTTGAGTTGGAGAAGAAGACACCTAGAAGACCACCTTAAAAACTAGGAAAGGTTTGTATGAGTGGTTAGTCATGCCATTTGGCCTACACAATGCACCAACTAAATTTATGAGGTTGATGAATGATATTATGTGGCATTTTATTGATTCAGTTTCTATTTTCTATTTGGGAGATATAAATTTACATTGTGCTACCTATGAGGAGCACATCCCACAGTTGACACACTTTTGGAGACATTAAGGAAGCACTTACTACTAGCAAATCTCAAGATGAGTTTTCACAACATTTTTTGGTGCATCTCGGCTATGTGATAGGTAGCGGAGAGATGAAAATAGATCCTTCTAATATGTAGGCCATCATGAAATGATAGGTTCCTACTAATGTTTCTAAGGTTAGGAGTTTCATTATGGAAACATAGTACTTGAATGAATTCATAGCCTCATTTTCAATGGTAGTAGGACAACTTCATGCCATAACAACAAGTGTCAAGAGTTTCTAGTGCGGAAAGGGTCAAAAGAGGGCCTTTAAGGAGCTAAAAAAGAAGATCAGTCAAGCATTGATTCTGGCATTACCAAACAACAATAGCCATTTGAAGCAGAGACAAAGCTAATGAGCATGTTATGGGAACAATCCTAATGTAGGGAGGAAGGCATGTATGTTACAATTACGAAGTATTTCATGGGAAAGTTCTTAACTACCCTACGTACAAAAAGGAGCTCTTTGTGCTAGTGCAAGATGTGAAGAAGTTGAAACACTAATCGATGGAGAAGGAGAGAGTAATCCATACAAATCATTAAACACTATAGTACCTACATTCCTAAATTAAGCTATGATAGTCTAGGAATTTCAAGTAGATGGGATTTATACAATATTTTCATTCAATGATCAAATATAAGAATGGAAACATAAGAAAGTTGTTCATAATGTTTTCAAAGAAACCAACATCAAATATAACATCATTGGGAACTCTGATGCACATGGATCAACTCACCCATGATGCATATAAAGATGCATATTCATAGGATGAGGACTTTAGGGAAGTGTTTCCATTGAGTTGTAGATCCAAAGCAATAGGCATGATGGTGACAAAACCTTTGACTACCATCTCCAGAATGTGTTACTCTATACATTAGATAAGTTATGTGTTCCCAAAGGTGAGTGATTGCAGTTGATCAAAGAGGATCACAACTCCATGTTTATAGAGATATGTGTGTTGGCCCAAGATGCAAGAACATGTAGCTAGGTTCATAAGAGGATGCATGCTTTTTTGTACTAATAAGATATTTATTAGTTCCTTTTGGAATACATTGTGTGAGAAGATGGACATGAAGCTAAAGTGGTATACAACATTCCATACTCAGACATGTGGGTAGACATAAGTAGTTAATATGACTTTGGTGCAACTTTTGAGGGGTTACAGTAAGAAGCATATAAAGACTTGGGATGAAAATATAGTATATATACAAAAATATTATAACATGGTAGTCCACACTTCTATTAGTAAGTCCCCATTTAAAACTTGATTTATATCTTTTCCACCTTCACCTTTGGATATTGCATATGGAAAACAAAGAGAATGGAGGATCTTACAAGGGATGCCTTGAAGGTTGAAAAGATCAGAAAAATAAATAAACAAATAAAAGGGACAATGAAAAAGCCATAACAAAAATACAAGGCTAGGCATGGCCAACACAAAATAGATAAGTCGTTCAACATGGGAGAGAAAGTATGATTACAATTGAAAATGGCAGGCTACATGGTCTTGATAAGAAAATAAAGGCTCTACAATATGGTCCCTTTGAGATATTGGAAAAGGTGGGAGACCATGCCTATATATTAAATCTACCCCCATACATGAACATTTACATATTTGTGAATGTAGAGAATGTGAAACTCTATCATCCTTCCATGCTAGATTAGAAATGAGAACATGTCCTACCTTTCATGGATGATTTAGCACTAGATTCTCAGTCAAAGTTGACAAAAGATATAGTTTCATAGAAGAGGTCGAAAACTACAAGATAGGGGTATCATGAACTTTTGAAGATTAGGTTGAAAGAAAATTTTTTAGGTAAGGCTAAATGGTATACTCGAGAAAACGTGGAGGAAACTTTTCCTCACCTCATGTAGTAGAAGCTTTAGCCTCCCAAAATGGGGATGTGTGAACTGAATTAGATCATTGTATTTGTTATCATCCATATTTATTCTTTAAAAGGGGAAAATTGTTTATTTCTTGTAGCACTGGGAGGTATTATTGAATGGCTAAAGGGATCTCCAATTCTTCCAAGAAAAACTAAAATAGAATTCATTTTTGTAGCGAAAAGTTAGCCTTGGAACTTAAGTCAACCCAACCATTGAAAGAGTGTATCCCTTGGATTATTCTTCCCCATTCTACAAGTATAAATAGATGATGTGACATATAATTTTATCGACCAAGAAAAAGTTGTCGGCATTATGACTGATGTATTTTCCTTGATGGAAACCTACTTGATGAGTTGTCCTTTGATGGCAACCTACTTGATGAGTTGTCATTTGATGGCAACCCACTTGAAGAAGATGTCAATAGGATGTGTTGACATGTGACAGAGAATTTGATCAAAGGCATAGCAGTGGAAAGGAAGAGGAATGACAAAGTTGAAATTTCAATATCTATAAGTGGATTCCGTTAATATAAGCCACGTACACACGTGGGTATGAAGAAGGAAAGGAACACATAGTTTCCACATGATGGTATTCTAAATACCAAGGGTCCTGACCAAGATATTGCCATGTAGTATTGAGCCCAACAATGGATGTTTTGATCCCATGTAAGAAAACTATCAGGTGGAGTATGGTTTTGGGTTGTGATATTGGATAAGGGCTAAGTTATATAAGGAGATTAAGATCAAAGTGCTAGTCTGTGCAAGTGGTGAATGTTTCATGAATAATTAGATCTGAAGAAAATATACATGTACTGGGTTGCTAATTTTTTGCTTGACCTAAAACTAAGTATGCACCCAGGAATTTGATGATGGATCAAATCCAATAGATCCGAGATGACAATCTTGATTATGAGATGATTTGATTTGTGGTGATAGTGTCTTGATGCGTGGTTTTTCTATGTATGTTGAGATCTGGGCATTTTGAAGTTCTGTGTTGCAGCAAAGGTTTGAGTTAGAAATTGTAGATCTATACTTAGGTTTTATAGCCTGAAAGGCGCATACACACGCGGGTGTGACACTGGTAAGTTGTGTATATTTCCTTATCTATATGTGGGTTTCTTTCTCGAAAAGCACATAAACATGAAAATATGCTTTAAGGAAAGCGCGCACAGAAACTAGGCTTTTGATGAAAAGGATGTCTGATTAGTTTAATCAGTCTTGATGTGTTTTTGTTGTCTTTCAATGAAGTCTTCTTGATAGTTTGGGCTTAACAGTAATTTTTAAAAGATTAATTGTCTGATTTAAGAATGTTGAAGATACGTGTTGTTTGTGATTGAAACTCAGTGAAGGATCTGTGATTGTTACAGAATGATGTAGTGTATTTGTGTGTGATTCAATATCTATTTCACAGTGATAGTGGTTTAGTTTTTAGAATTCAATGGTTTAAGATTTGTATGCAAGTATGCTTCATGGAAAGCACATACACATGCAGGTTTTATACTGTAAAGTAGCATATATATTTTGACATATGGTTGATCAGGGTTTAAAGTAACATAATCTGATTTCAATGATGTGCATTATGTTGATTGGTATTTTTTTTACAATGATCTAATTGTTATGGTTGTTTAAGTTAATTGATTTGGGTTTAATTTTATTGGTCGATTTGGTCGATTTAGTTGGATTAGAGATTGGTTGTTTCAAATGATGCTTGAGTGGTTTTTTGAAACCAATGAAAAAGTTGTAAATGCCATCTTGGGAAGTCTTGCCGATTATGAGTTTGTGAAGGTAATGTAGTTAAACACAACAAATGGAATGTGGGATAATATTATCCAAAGTTATGAGGGCGACACCAAGGTAAAACGTGGTAAACTTCAAACATTCATAATACAATATGAGACATTGAAAATGCATAATGATGAAGGCATTGCAACATTTTTTCTTATAGTAGATGAAATTGTTAATTCCATGAGAAATCCTGGTGATGAAATAAAATATGCTACTGTTATTGAAAAGATTGAGATGTCTGACTCCGAAGTTCAACTCCAAACTCTCTTCTATTGAAGAAATGCAGGATCTAGAAGGTCCCACACTTGATCAACTCCATGGAATACTGAAAACATTTGAGATGTGGAAAGGTGGTCCTTCAGTAATGAGAGAAGCAACCTTCAAACGTACTGCAAAAGGAAGTGAAAAGGAAGAATAAGGTTATGTATCAGAAGAAGAAAAGTTAAACTTTGTAAAGAAACTTCAAGTGGGTACTAGAAGATTCATAGGTAAGCTTCCTTTAAAATATTTTGCTTGTGGTAGAGTTGATCATTACGCTGCTAAGTGTCGCTATAGAGAAAATTAGGGGAAAGGAAAAGAAGATGGAAAAATAAATAGGAAGAGTTTTGAAAACAAGAGAAGTTTTTATACACATGAAGATAGTGATGGTATTTCATATGGTGAAGAAGGTGAGTCTGATCAAGATTGTCACTTACTTATGGGATTTGAAGATAAAAGTAGTAATTAGTTTGATGGCCTAGAATAAATGGGTACTTTTATTGAAAACTTTGACATTAATATATCAGATGGAGTAACAATTACATATGTGAGCAAATATTCAATTTTGGGAAGAACCCTATTTCTATTGATCAAGAATAAAGAAGACGAAGCATCATCAGGTATGGATCTTTGTTCAAAATATGATCCATTTTCTTGTCTATGCAACAATGTAATTATGATGATAGTGAAATCTCTAAGCTCATACTTATTGGTAAAAGTGAAAGAAATCACTCTATAGAGAAAACAGATTAAAAAATGATGCCTCTAGCAGCAACAAATCAAGGAAAGTTAGGATCAATAAAAAATGTAGATGTACCTATGCTAAGAAAAGATAATGATCAACAATGGAAAGTGAAGATAAAGTATAGTCTAATGAATCTTGATGTCTGACATATAATGTGCAATGGTTATACCATGCTCCCTCCATCAGACAAGGAAGTGCAAAAGAACAATAAGGCTTTGAGTAACACCTTTTGTAGCATATCTGACTCAATTTTGAATAAGTTTATGCATTATACAACTACAAAGAAAGTGTGGGCTAAGCTACAAAAAATACATGAAGAAGTCACAAAGGAAGATTTCTCGACTAATCCTATAGAAAACAATGTGTTCAAAATGATAGATGGAGTTGCTGATTCAAAAGAAGACATGTTGAAGAAATTTCTGATCTTAAAACAAAACTTGATCTTGATTTGAAAAATATTGTTGATCTTAAAAATATTTGCACGCTTATGATAACAAGGATCATGCTGGTATTATGTCTAGCCAATATTGTGAAGGTCTTGAAGCTAAGGTCATCTCTTTAAAAGAAGATCTTGAAAAAATAGATAAGCGAAATGAAAAACTACTTCTTGCATTGGAAGAACAAGAAAATGGGTTGAAAGAATAGATTCTCAAATTAAAACAACAAATAGAGGAAGGAAGGAAGGTTGAAGAAATTATGAAAAAATCATATCTAGAAAAGGAAAACAAATATCAGGTTGAGGTCAACATCTTAAAAGGTAAATTAGAAGAAAAATATAAACATTTGTGATTTCAAGGTAGTACTAAGATTCTGGATAATATTATTAGTAGTCAAAGGTCTCTTTCTATCAAATCTGGTCTTGGTTTTCATGAAACTGTTAAAGGAGAATCTAGTTCACAAGTTGAGGCAAGGAATTCTCATGTAAAATTGGAAATGTTCAACAAAGAGATAAGAAGTCAACCTCATCAACCACCAAGGAAGAAAATCTTCAAAGGAGATCATTTATTCCTAACTATAGAAGCTTTAATCAATTTTATCCTCAGATAAATAATGTTGAATGTTCTATATGTCATAATTATAGTCATGTTGCAACCAAATGTAGAAGTATAATGTTTCAATCTAATAACTACCTCACTAAAAGATCATCAACTTCTAGGTACTTTAAGGGATATTGTTTTTCTTGCAATGTGTTTGATCACAAACCCATTTATTGCAATAGAAGGAATATGAAACATATAAGATGTTATGATTGTAACAAGTTTGGGGATGCACAAAAATAATGCAGGAACAAGTCTATGGATTTCCGCAGACAACATGGTAAGAAACCATAAAAGAATGTTAGAAGACCTGAAAAAGATGGATCCACCAACTTTTCTCATAATCAACAGGAAAAAGAAGAACATATAAGGTGTGGTATTTATCTTTGCTCATTTAAGGATGAAGATGAATGGTACATAGATAGTGGATGCTCTCATCATATGATTGGAGATAAGAGTAAAATGGAGTCTCTCGGGAGAAACCAACATGGTAACGTTATTCTTGGAACTAATGTTTCAGCAAAAGTTCTAGGATAATGTAAAGCCATAATTAATAAAACTAGAAGAGAAGTTGATGCTTTATTAGTTCAAGGGATAAAGTAGAATATTCTAAGTGTAGGTTAAATGGAAGATAAGGGAAATATAATTGTTTTTACATCAACCAAGTGCAAGGTTATGAATGAATTGACTAGAAAAACCATAGCAAGAGGATATAGAAATCTAGATAAATTATATGTATTTGAAGAACGTAATTCCCATAAATATGAGAAAGATTCAGACTCAGAGTAAAAGAAGATGATGCCTATTGTAGTCCCTTATTCTTAAATGAATACTTCTAAGAGTGACTGTAGAAGTGGTGAGAGGTACTTAACCTCATGAAAATAGAAGATGATTATCAGGTCCTGAGAATCAGTGATGTGGGAGTAATACATGTTTGTCTTGATGATAATTCCCATGGTTGTTTTTTATTTTCATGTTTCTTATACTACTGATAGTGCCTCTAGTGTAGTAATAGTGCACAGGTACAAAGAGAAAAAAATCAGGGGGAATTAAAGGTGTGAAATTTCAATATTTCACTTTATGTATGTGGATCCTATAAAGAAAAGTCACATGTATACGTGAGTTCTGAACTAAATAGTCATGTATATCTTGGTATGATGAAGAAATAATGGGACATACTAAGGGAAATCATCTGATATGCTTCAGTCAATTATTTTTTTCCTTTCCTGTTCTGATGGTTGATGGTTACAGTGTATTGTTTATATTTAAAAGTTATTTTGGCCTTTATAAGTTGTTGATACCTTGATGAATGTCTGGTTGATGAAGATACATTGATTATTCTTACTGATATATGAGATTATATGATCGGATTTGACATTGAATAGTTGACAAAGTTTTAGGGGGAGCATTTTCTATGCTTCTAATAATGCATTGTTGGCATTATGTTTGTGATGTTGCTTATGTTGTTGAAGTTCTTGATCATTATATCTGTTTGAGTTTCATATTGGTGAAATAAGTTCTGGATGAAGTGTTGTTGGTGTAATAATTCTTCTTTGTATGAAGAATGATGTTGCTAAGACATGGTTATTATGCTACTTCTACATCTGGTGGATGATACTAGGAAACATGGCATTTTGTATGATGATGAAGAATGATGCTACACTCACCTATCTTACTTTATGATGATATTATTATTGTTGTTGCTCCATATATGGTCACATGTTGCTGTTATTGAAGCTACATTGTCCTATCTTATGAATGCAAATGTACAAGTTGTTGTTCTTGGTGCTGCTGACAAATGCTTACGGTGCAGATTATACGTGGTGTATGATAGTTACTGATGACTATCATAATATTATTGAGGTATTTATCTTTGTTATAAATTTCATATATATCATTTGATGTAAAAGTCATGTAAAGACCTAAGTTGTAATCATTGTCAAAATTAGTCATGTATGGACTATAGTGGTCAAGTCTTTTTGGGCATGTGATGTAATTTCTAAACCCCACTATGATTGGGTTGTTGATGTAATAATGAATTCAAATACTAACCCCACTGTGATTGGGTGATCGATGTAAGTTTGGGTCCTTGGTCATAGGAAAAGTCATATTCAGTTCAGTCAAAGATTCATGTACTTCATTGTACATTTTAGCATGTGCTCAAGGGGGGCATGGTAAGTATTTAGTGTTCATACTCAGGAGTTCAAATCTACAACACTCAAGAGAGAAGCCTTCATTTAGTATTGATCAACCCTTTTCCCTTGATGTCAAAGGGTGAGTGTATCTTGGTGTTTGAAAAGCTTGGTTCTTAGCTTGATGTGCTTTATAGGTATCTAAAGGTTGTGGTGACCTAACACCAAAGTGGTTACCATCAAGTCCAAAGGGGGAGATTTTTGGCATTATGAATGATGTGGTTTCCTTGATGGAAACCTACTTGATGAGTTATCCTTTGATGGAAACCTACTTGATGAGTTGTCCTTTGATGGCAGCCTACTTGATGAAGATGTCAATAGGATGTGTCTACATGTGACTGAGAATTTGATCAAAGGCATAGCAGTTCAGAGGTAGAGGATTGACAAAGTTAAAATTTCAAGATCTATATGCGGGTTTTGTTAAGAAAATCCACATAAAGTTTACGCACCATGGTATTATAAATACCAAGGATCCTTACCATAGTATTTCCCTATGGTATCGAGCCCAACAATGAATGTTCTGATCCGTCTAAGAAAATGATTAGCTGGAGTATGGTTTTGGTCTATGGTATTGGATAAGTGCCAAGCTATATAAGGAGATGAAGATAAAAGTGACAGTGTGTGTAGGTGATGAATGTTTCATGAATAATTATATTTGAAGCAATTATACATCTAATGGGTTGTTAATGTTTTACTTGATCTAAAACTAAGTATGCACCCAAGAATTTGATTATGGATCAAATCCAATAGATCTAAGATGACAATCTTGATTATGAGGTGACTCGATTTGTGTTGATAGTGCCTTGATGCATGATTTTTCTGTGTATGCCAAGATATGGATATGTCTAAAGTTTTTTGTTGCAACGAAGGTTTGAGTAAAAAATTGTAGATATGTACGCGGGTTTTATAACATGAAAGGAACGTACACACACAGATGTGATATTGGTAAATCACATATTTTTCTTGATCTATACACAAGTTTTTTTCCTAAAAAATGCATGTACATGCGGATATGATTTAAGGAATGCGCATACAGAAAGTTGGATTTTGATGAAAAGGATGTTTGATCAGTTTAATACATTTTGATGTGTTTTTGTTGTATGTCATTGAAGTATTCTTGATGATCTTGGCTTAACAATAATGTTTAAAATATGGATTGACTAATTGAAGAATGTTGAAGATACTTGTTGTTTGTGATTGAAGTTCAGTGAAGGTTCTGTGATTGTTTCAGAATGATGGAGTGGATTTGTGTGTGATTCAATATTTATTTCAGAGTGACAGAGATTCAATTTTTAGAATTCAGTGGTTTGAGATCTATAGGTGGGTATACTTCATGGAAAGCACATACACATGCAGTTTTTCTATTGTAAAGTAGCATATATATTTTTACATATGGTTGATCAGGATTTACAGTAACAAAATCTAGTTTTTGTGATGTGTAGTATGTTGATTGGTATTCTGGTTACAATGATTTGACTGTTTTGGTTGCTTAAGTTGATTGATTTGGGTTTCGGTTGATTAATTTATTCTGATATTTAGTTAAGTCAAATATTGGTTGTTTCAGATGATGTTTGAGTCGTTTTTTACAGTGATCAGTTTCCATTTTGATGTCTAGTCTTAAAATTTGATGAAACATGGCCTACAAGTTGTGATATGTTGTAGCAGGTGCATCTAGTATGAAAGTTTATGAAATGTGGTCGCTGGAAGTGTTGAGGGTTGGAGCCTTCATTGAGGGAGTTGAATCTTATTTCTAGTGGTAGCTGGTAAATCAGAGGAGGGGGTTGGAGCTCCCTTTTGGTGGGTGTCAGTAAAGAAGATGAGGGGGTTATAGCTCCCTTCTAGTGGGTAATATAGAATGAGAAAAGGTTGTAGCCTTTTGTAGGTATGTGCTTGCGTGCTGGTATGAGTTTGAACCAATACAAGATTTTTAAGAATTTTTTCTTTATATTAAAAAGAATACAGAGACGACAACAACTATTTTTTTTCCCACATTGGGTTTCCACCTTAAATCCTGGTGTTCATGTGTGTTTCTCGTTGGTGATGATTTATTTTGTTCTTACTACACATGGTTACTATTTATATAATCTTGAATGAAGTTTTGATGAACTGGCTTAATATAAATAGAATATGAATTAACAAAAAAATATGTTTTACTAGATATATGCTAGTTGTATGAATAACAGTCACGTACACATGTGAGTTCCCTTTAGTAAAGTCGCGTACAAAAATCAGGATATGAAATTGAAAAATTTTAATGGTTTGAAAAAACTGATTCACCCCCCGGCATTATTTTTCCCAAAAAAAACAAGTTATCTTCTCTCTCTCTCCATGTTTCCTTTATCTCTTGGATAGTTGCATGTCTCGAGAAGAGGCCGAGTTGACTAGGCATTGATAGAGTTGACTTAATTTTATTTGACAAAGTTGACTATATAATTTATTGAGATGTTTGATCTCTGTTTGACCATAGTTCGTAGAATTTTGATCGAGGATTTTCCACATGGATATGATCGCACACCGTAGGGAATTTACCATAGCTAACTATAGGGTCAAATTTGGCTAGGATACATGTTTGACCAAAGTTGATTTTTTGGCTAGTTTGACTAGCATTAATTAGCTATTGATTTTGACCAAGCTCGACTGGTATTTTGACTTGGATATTGGCACATTTTTTTAGAAAATTTTGTTGATCAGTAAAAATTACTAAAAAAGAATTTCTCCTAAAGAAATAATTTGGGTTTTATCCCAAGGTTGGGTTTCCTAGGGTACACATATTTTCTCTAGTGTGCATTGTTGTCTCTCTATGATCTTTACTATTTCCATTGCATTTACTATTGATATTTTCCAAAGTATAAGTGCTCAATGATATCAATGGCATATGAATACTGTGTGAAAATAATTAGGAAGTAATTATTTGGTATAAAACTCTTTCTACTATACAACTAGTTGGGAAATCAACAAAAACTAGAGGAATTAGCTTATAGGACCATTTTTATTGGCAAGACCCAGTTCGGAAAATTGGGGTCTGAAACCTTCTCGGTGCATTTTGAGGCATCAAATGACATTTTTTGGGGTAAAAATTTGTTTCTTTAGCACTGAAACCTATATTTCTATTATACACATAAATACCTTTCCTACATCACACAAATCTCCTTAATTAGAGTTCATATGCAAAAGTTGTGCCACTAGGAAGTTGACCTTCTTATTTTTCCACCGTAACTTGAGAGGATACCACGTTAGCCCCCATTACTGAAGGAAAATTGTCAAACTACATCATCATGATAAAGAATGCTCTAGAATATTCCATATTTTAACTCTGGTTAAGATTTAAGGGAGTCAAACCTGACCACTAGTAGGATATTGTACTATGTTATAACCGGGTCACTAGGAGTAAAATGAGTTCCATTCATTTTAAGTGCATTTGTTCCATAGACAAGTAGAGTAGCCTATACAGATAGGGAGAGAGCACACAGAAAAGATTTTTGCACTGTAATAGCCCATGGGCCATATGCCTTACTTATTTGTACACATAATCATTTTCTATTTAGAGAAAGAGAGTAGAGTGACCTCACCTTCCAGGTAGGTTTCTCTCAAAATGGTTTCCCAGATTATATCTTCTATCAAATCATGGTTTTCGAGTTTTATTTTGGTATTCTCTAGTTTCTACATAATTATATTTTCCATGCATATACAACAAATAGTAATTTTTAAATCCAGAAATCTAAAGAGAAATAAACCATCATAGTGTAGATTTTGAATATTTGAAGTATAATTTATCATATCTATTGTGATGAGTTCTCCAATGGAATATCCACAAAAATTTATAGATTAGTACTTGGTCATTGTTGACATATAATACTCTAGTTGTGTTGAGTATTTATATGTTTGAATATGGGGTAATGGCCCCACAGATATGCTAAAATATTACCTAGCTATGGGACAAATTATGAAGGGTCGTGACAAAGTTTCTAAATATATTATTTGGTGAAAGGGAGTCCATGTCTCCCAACCAATTTGTAGTGAATCATTTGTAGTTCCACATTAACTGAACCACCTTTCTAGTGAATATGGTTTCCCATATTGGTGCAATTCGTGCCATACCCAACTAGGTAAGAATGGAAGGGAACCTAATTTAATTCCCTGAGTTTTAGTACTCTTTGCAATTGGTTTTGATGATGTTGGTCAGATGATTGACCTATTTATACTTATTCCCCATTCTAACTATTTAACCAATGGCTTCTAGCATGTTGATTTTAACATTTGATTGACTATGTACCGGAGTAAGGCGTAGATACACTATAATGCTTGTCCAATTGATGGATGGGTATTTAATATAGATAATGGAAGTTCATTTAGAATTGTTTGTAGTCATTTCTCCTATAAACTCTTAGATGCATGGATTGAAGTCAATTATCCTTGGTATTTTATTAATTGTATGTGGTAGACCTATAAATTTGTGGATTAAACTAGTTGTAATATCAATTGGATGGTTGAACCATAGAATCCCCTCATGAAATCAATTGACAATGAACATGGTGGCTTCTTCCTTCCAATCCTAGAAGGCTGCAATCAATGTTGCATGAAAGTAATCATGAATTTTGTTTTCATGGAGGAATGCTAACCGTAATCCCCACTTCTTATTTACCAACAACCGTTTCTTGAAGCTTTAACCCATTACTTATCCCATGGAATCTCTTCCATATTTTCCTATCAAATGTCATGGAGTTGAACCTTTAACTCTATCTTTGTAGAATTATCAAATTATTCCTTGGTTCATGTCTCTACAAGGGTTTCACCCTATTGAACTTGAACTTTGATCCTTATATTTATGAATTCTTCATCAACACTTTTCCACATAAAAACTCTAGTATATTGGATTTGGAATGACTTAGCTCTAGCATATTGGGAATCTTAGGGATGTTTGGTAGCTCAAGGAATGTAATAGGGTTCTCTACTAGTAAAATTAGACGAAGAGTTGGGTAGACTTATGTTAAATTTTTTTGGTGGATTTTCTTTATTAATACAGTGTGTTACATCAATCCTCCATTGTCCACCCATGTTTTATACGGGTGTGTGAGAGGCACATGATGGGGTGTGGGGTTGATTTATGACATACGACTGATGTAGGATCATCAAAAATGGGGTCATGGTTAAGCCATAAACCTAGGAAAATGATGATGATGATGACGATGAGGTACAAGAGGAGTAACATGTACATGTATTGGAGATGATGGGAAAATGGTTGATGAGCCGTGTATGGCAAGTGTTTTCCTAGATAACAAATAGATACAAAGGATGGTAACCCATGTATCTTGGTGGATGGAGATTCTTTTATGTGGAATTCAACAATATGTATGTTGTAGGTACAACGTGAAGGAAGGTCAATAACAAAGAATGAAGAAGACCTAAGATCGAGGAAAAAATAAGTTGAAGAGAAATGATGATAAAGGAAAAGAAGAAGAAAGGATTAGTTTAATGGAAAATTATCATTAAAGTATAATTCCTATTTTAATGTATAATTAATAATATCATGAAAAATGTGTTAATGTAGAATAATTATAGAAGTCTACGTAGGCATGATAAAGGGAGAAACCTGAATGAATATAAGGATGAATATTTGTTGATAGGATCATGGAGATAGTGTGGAGAGATCATAGGTGATAGTTAGGGAGATAATATTGGAGATAGTTGAGGAAATAATTAGAACTAATTAGCTAATTATGATGCATGTTTATGGTCATCTATAGTTATATAATGGACCATTTGTACACTAAATGTAATATTGGGGGAATTATTTAATTAATAAATATCCCATAAAGTAGAATTATAGCATGATCCCAATGTCCCTTTCTTTATGAAAGTGTGTATTTTTTTGTTGCATGATCTGGTACATTAAAGAATGTCTTGTCTAGTCAAACTCTTTAGTAGGTTATTCCTCATTAGTTTTTCTCTCATTGATTTTTTCTTGTTTGGATCAACAAGGTATATTACTTCTCATTCTGTAGTTGAATTGTTCAAGTTTGTCAATCTTCACCTACCAGTTGGTTTTGTCAAATCACTATTGATGCTTATGTTGTCACACTTTTATTTATATATGAAAATGCTCTCCTCATTATATTGTAACTCAATTTGGATATGCATATTTTGATTCGTTTATATGTGCAGGTATTATGTTTGTTCCATACCTAATCCTATAGTTGATTACCTTATTACTAAATCTATGGTTTAGCTTTTCCTTAATTAATGAAAACAATTGAAACTAATATACAACTACTGTGAGTTTAGACCACCTTAGAGTGGTTTTTATCCTAACACATGTTTACTAGAACCTCACGAACATTTTGGCCAACAACTATGCCAACAATTTCATGGATTGTACTTTTTAAGATGGGCTCTAGTGATGATAGAGTCAAATAATTTCCCTTTTAGTATCCTCATCTAGATTTCTCTAAAAGGTTGAATGTATTTAATCATGAAGGGGCATAAGCATGCAATTTTTAATTTCCTTGGCTTCCTTTTGATTTGACTATAATATAATAAAGATAAATATGGCATCTTCAAATATTTTGTTTTTATGTTTCTATCATGCCAAGATTTCCACCACTTCTTTAAAGGTTCTTGTTGATATCATGCATGGAGTTAGTCTTCCTCAATACTATGAAATCGGTGAAGGAAATATTTTTTAGCTTTATCAAGATCACACATTATAAGTGATAATACTTTAGTTGTCTTTTTTATAAAATGTATGGGGATGAACACTTCCTAGCCATAAACTAACTTAAATGGGTTATGACCAGTCAATATTTTGTAAGCTATTATGTAAGCCTATAGAACTAGTGGTACCTTACTGTCCTAGTCATTTCTGTCAACTCCACAAATTTTAGTTAAATATTTATGAATTGTTCTATTCAATTCCTTGACTACACCATTAGCTTGTGGTTGGTAGGATATTTTATTCTTGTGTTTGACCATAAAATTCTATAGTAGTACTTTTATTGTGGGATTAACAAAGTGAGTACCTCAGCTGCTGATAATAGTTAATATTAACCCAAATATTGTGATGATATTTTGATATATAGACTTCATTGAAAACTTGTTTGTACATGATTTGATAGGTTTTTCCTTAGCACATTTAGTTAGATATTCAATTACACTTATATATATTGTGTTCCTATTATCTTTTCTCTTTGATGGAATGGTCTAAATAAGTTGATAACCTATATTTAAAAGGAAGGATGGAATTAATTAAATTAGTGGCATTTCATCTTTCCATAATGGTTGTCCCATCCTTTCGAAAATTGTCACATTGTTTGATTATTATTTGATACTCTTTGAATAGATTCAACCATTATAGACTATCTTGGAGGATTTTTCCTACTACTATTTCATTTTTGGGAATGTCCACCAACAAGACACTTATTTTCTTCATCTATGTTTTTTTCTCATTCATTTTCTAACAAAAATAATCTAAGTACTTCATCCAGTCCTAGTTTATACAAATATCCATTTATTAGTGTGATTGGCGTGGATTTCATAACTAACACCTTTTTAATTTTCTCTAGGATGTCCTCCAGAGCCTTTCCTTAATGTAAGAATTCAACATCGTATGCAAATTTAGCTGGAGTAGTTTCAGTTTTGAATAAATGTACATTAGGGACATCATAGTCGATGCCAGTTGCATCCTCCCCTATGTTAAGTTGGAATAGATGGTCTAGAACAACATTTCTCTTTCTTGTTTGAACTATTATGTCAAACTCGAACTCTTGGATTACTAGCATCCATAAACAAACCATTTCGTAGTGTATTAGCTTATTAAAAAGACACTTCAAGGTTATATTATCTATACTTAATGTAAACGGGTGGCCAAAAGATAGTGTTGAAATTTATGGAGAGAAAAAATCATAGCAAGTGCTTCTCTCTTTGTAGTTGAATAAATTCTTTCTACTTTATTTAGTTCCCAACTTCCATATGAATTTAGGTGATCAAATCATGGATGAGAGCCATAACTAGAGCTCATCATAAAACCATTCATATAAACAATATATAACCAGAATAAAAACTATGAAAAATAAACCATAATATCACCATAATAACCAGTACAAGTGATCATGGATCACAATAGGAAAATAGCTCATATTAACATATGAAAATTCCAACCCAGTTAGGGACTTCCACGTACCACTCGACCATAGATTGGTATGAACCAAATCTCTCTTTCATCCAATCACCCCCACACCATATTCTAAGCATGAATGTGGGATAATAAGGGTTAAACAAAAATATAACCAACCAAGTGTAGTGTTGTTTTAATAAATCCTAATTGACCAAGACCGCAACATTTAATTGTCAACCCAAGGTAGGTCTTGTTGTTTCAGTGGAGTCCGCATTGTCTATGCCAATACACTATATCCAAGAATGAAAACTAGAAACAACAGTAAAATATGTCACTAAATCAATTAAAAAAATAAAACATTCATGTACATTGAATTAAAACACTCCATATAATCGAAATCACACTTCACAATTACAGAGTAAGGGCCCGCAACACAGTAAACTAATGACTACACCAGCTGGTCACTATCATTTTGTTTAATCAAACCAGTGTAACAACATAATATAATTTGGGACAGAAGCAGATGTATTTCACAATTTATATAGCAACAAAAAAAAAACCATATGGCAATAAAAGAAACAATAATGTACACTACTTCTACCGCTGCAGTCCCTACTAAAGAGGAGGGCCCTTCCTCCCTATAAGGGGCACAAGAATAACACGAAATTAGATAACAAATTAGATGAAGAGCAGTAACAACATCATTGTAGTGATTTTAATATTAAAAACAATTCTGAGTTACAAGAGAAGAGTAACAATTCTTTTCTATCTGTCATCCTTGTACATGGGAAATCGAGTTTCTTTTATAATTATTACATGCCCAAAATTAGAAATAGATCAATCATGAGAATCTCATGATTCTCATGCTAATCATAAAATAGAAGTAGTTACAACCTATTTCTAAATACAAATACTTCTTAGATGCATTGGTCAAGATTGCAACCACTTGGATCTATTGCTTCTAAAATAAATGATTTCTAACACCTGATAGCCATTGTGTGGAATAGTACCCACAACTTTGCTAGCTCTGGTGAAACAGCATCCTGCGGTCGAATACAAATTCAAGATGTAACAAAAATCACTAGTCACAACACCCTTGCTGTAACAACGGTCCTCTATATCAACACATGGTGTAACAACAACCTGTAACAGCATTTAGTGTGTAACAACAACCTTTAACAACATACAGGGTGTAACAACAAACTGCTCTACCTTTCTCTGAAACCGATCAGCGTGGCTTGTTTACTCCATAACCTTGTTCCCATGAGAAACACCTGAAAAAGAGAAGAGCGTCCAAAATACTCCTCCAATGATCACCCCAATTAGCCACAAAAAGGAATACAATATCATATTATTCAGCAAACATGGAAATATAAAATGATAGTGGAATAGGTTGTATAAATGAGAAAAAGGGTGATTAATCATGTAAAGTTTCATGGGCCTGGAGAATAATAGGATCAAAACTAGGGAAAGAAAGTGTAGAAAACAAGTAAAAAGTCACACCTAACATCTCTCCCTACCTGAAGCAACTGCATGTCCCCATGCAGAACCTTAGCTTCTCCTGCTATACCCTTGATGCAAGTTTGTAAAACTGTAAGTGTCAATAGTGTCTTCCCCTAGAGCTTCGTACCCTTGAGTGGCCATCGACTGTTGTGGCTAGGATTCTTCTTCATAGTCACATAGGTGGTAGCGTGGCTAATATTCTTCTACTGGTAACCAAATCAAAGGAAATTTAAACCTGAGCCTGATATATAATGCCCCCAATGTCTGCACGATCTAAGCATATTCAGGTACCTGTGTAATAACAACCATGTAATTTCTGTATTCAAAAGGATCCCCTTCTTGCAACTCAGTGCTACAGGCTTCGGTGCATTCAAGGCATCCTTCTAGTGCTCAACTTTTCATCTGTGCATGAAAATTGAGGCAAATCCTCACAATCCTCTTCCTATAGATGGTTGATTATTCCCTGATCTCTAGGGTGCTCAAGAATAGCTTAAACTCATGCTTGAGTTCATAAATCATCCCTGGTTCTGATCTGACCCATAACATTGTCCTTTCTTCATTAGTTTCAGCGGATTTCATGGCCAGATGCCATTCGATTTGGTTTCTGAAAAGCCCGTAACTGCAAATCTCCCATATAAGAGAAGACACATTCTACCATTTTTGTGCTGACATACTCAAACATAATGTTATGCAAAAATAACTTGTAAAGCAAGCTCTATTCATTAAAATCGCAAATGCGAAAAATCTCAAGAAAATTTTGGGTAGAAGAACCCAAATATGACATGTTCTCAAACACTGCTTTTAACTAAAATAAATAATATCGTTCCCATAGGAACACTGGATACGATGGGGACGACTGCTGCATGCTAGTAGGTTCGAGGAAAGATCACAAAGTTTTGTCTTATCAGTTTTCAAATCCAGGACCTGCCACTGTAGCAGCTACAGATGTTCATCCTTTTTCTTCATGGCTTCCTTATGTCTTTGTGCTTCCCATTCTCTCTTCCATTCTTCCTTTAACCATTTTTCCTTCAGGGAATCCATCATCCTTTTGTGTGCCTTTTGCGAGATCACCCCCTCTTGTAGAGAGAGCCCCTATTGCTTCCACTTCTATAGCTATGGTAACAACAACATATTTTCAAAACACCATCCATCATTAGGACCTGATGTTCTCCCACGTGCACTAACAATCGAGGGCGTAATATCCTCCTGAGGGTGAAAATACTCCATTTTGGCTGCTAGTTCTTGTGCAACAACAGTGTCATTAATGGATTTTTGTGTAACAATTTCTTTCTCTTCCTGGTCAGCTTCCATTTCCACTGCTGGTTCTTGTGTAATAGCAGTGTCATCCACAGGTTTTTGTGTATCATTTTTCCCTTGGTAGGCTTCTATCTCCACTACTGGTTCTTGTGTAACAATAGTGTCAATCACAGGTTCATGGATATCAACTTCTTCTTCCTTTCCTTGGCTAACTTATGTCTCCGCTGCTGGTTTTTGTGTAACAACAATTTCAACCAAGGGCTCCTATGTATATGCTACCAAGTTACTTTTCGTGGATTGCGCCATCTACACTACCAAATTACTTTCCCTCGAGATGGTGTCCATTGCATAGAATCTATAGCCCACTGCCACTAGCTTCTCAGCACAGGCCGTGCACACAGCACCTGGGACATCTCCCTTCATGGCCCTGTCTATGGCATCAGCCAAAGTGTCTAACCCTGGGGATATTGCCTCTACCTTCTCCTCTGCTAGTTGTTTCCTTAACTCTATATTCTCTTTTTCTAAATTTTCAATTTTTAATAGCAAGGATTGAGTTTCACTCTTACTAGGTGAAGAAGGTTCCTCTGGCTGAGCCTGCTCCTCATCCTTCTACTCTATTTCCTCCTCATTCTTCTTAGACATGAATGGGGAATCTAGGTGCCCACTAACCCTGATTCTTTGTTTTGGCCACCTATCACCAATTGGCTTGTCAATTGGCCTCTTGGAAACCCCAACTTTTGATGGATGGGGTTGCTCCTTCGTTTTCATTGGAGCTTCCTCAGACATCCTAGTTTGTTTCATGCGTGTAGTTTTAGCGTTCTTTCTCATGAAATCCTCCCAACTCCTGCCCTGGCAACTTAGGGCATCCAATACAATAATATTGATGAGGCCATGGTTGGTGATGCATGTTTCTAGATGTGTAACTATTTTTATGGCCACGACCATATTGTTGATGTTTCCCAACAAAAATTAGGGAATATTTATTAGCTGTCAATGCTGAAGGTGGTTTAGAAAAGAAAAGTGGTAATTGAACACAATTGTTACCCTTCCCTCATAGGTGATGTACTTGATGAGGTAAAGGGAGACATCATCCCATGGCTGGGGAAGTGACAACCTGTCAATCCCCCTCTCTTCCTTCACCAATTGTTCCTCCTCTTGGAGGAAATCCTCCTTCAAGGAGGGTTCATTAACTTTCCAGTTAAACCACCTTTTTCCTTCCATCAGTAATGCCATCACTTGGGAAACCACCTCTTCTGTAACCTCTAGCTTTAATCCCCTAACCTCCATATGATTTTTCTCTAAATTATTCTTGAACTCCATGGCAACTCCCCCGTCTGATCCCTCCAGCCTCTGGAAGAGATCAAACCATCTTGTTTCCTTAAAAATTTAACATGCTTCGGGGAAATTCTCTAAAGCCTTTGTTGACCTTGGTTCATGCCAAATTGTTGCTCCACCCATTGCTACACAAATCCAATGTTGTTATGCTTACTTTTTCCCTCCTTTAAAGGTTTTGGAGCAGTGGGCACAATACTTAGCTGTTTTAGCCTGCAACTATTTGTTTCCACTTCTCTAAGCACTCTGAATGGGGATGTAATGCTCCATCATGGGATAGATGGTAGGGTGGCGCAGGTGAGAATTTCAAATTAAGATTTGCTATCATGGTTTGTATTGCACAGTAATGTTAACTTATTAATGCTAGGTTATGGGAGGTCTAGTCAGAGGTACAATTCCCTTTTGTGGTATGATTGGTCATTAAGTGACAATGATTACCAGATCACCATGTTTTAATTACAGTTTTTAAATACTCACAAGTCATACAAAGATCATATCATGATATAACCCCCCCGGCTTAAATGTGATAGCCAACCTCGGCCATCAAAAGGGATATTGTGTTAAATTTCCATAATTACTGAATAAAACCAGATAACAATGTTACCTTTGTATGACCTACCTAGGTGACGTGGGGAGAAGACAATGGTGGTGAGGCACACAAACTTAACTCTGGAAGTCAAGGCAACTATTTTCCGAACCACGATGATGCATGCTATCTATTGCATTAAATAATTTGCTCGGATTGTCTCTAGAAGTCATTGACTATTACATATGTAACAACGAAGGTGATTGTTATGTATTATTAATTTTAAAAAAAAATAAAAATGAAGAAAAAGGTTGTGTAACAACATTATTGTAGAGTATGCTTGAAATGACAATTTTTTTTTACAGAGTGTGTAACAACCACCACAAAGTGGTTTTCAACTGCTAGAGAAATTGTCTTTCTTTGCCCGAAGAAGGTTCTCACAGCCAGATTGTTTTATTATTAATTTTTTTTTAAGAGTTTGAGGGCGTAACAACTGCCAATACCAGTTGGTTTTCAACTGTTATATTTATTAAAAAATTAGAATTTTGGTAGCATAGGGGGGTTTCCCTTGTTCCTGTAATCTGAAGATCTGAATATGTGACAATGTTGACAAAAGAATCCCTTGAAGCAGGTTTGTGACATTACCGTAGATGGTGCCCATTTATAGGCAATGGTGTCCTCACACTATTAATTGTAACCAAATTTACAGCCTCATTATCAAAGACTGCATCTACCTCACAGGGACCTAACTATCTGGTGTAGAGCTTACCCTTGAAGTCTTTGAATCTTGAGTCGTATAAGAGAGTCCAATTTCCTTTCTGGAACTTCTTCTTCTTGATGAATCTATCATGCCACTTAGCTCTCTACTACTGGATAATCTTTGTTTGATGGATAGAAGCTAGCCATTTCTCCTCCAATTCATTGAGTTGGTTCGATATCTGCCTTTGTGCTATAGCCAAATCCAAATTTACCTGCAACGCTATTCTTAGTGTCTTGATTTCAAACTCAATAGTGAATAAGGGATTTTTACCATACACAAGTTCATATGGTGAGAATCCCATAGTATTCCTCCATATTGTCTTGTATGTCCGCAACACTTCTGGAAGTTTGTCAGCCCAATTCCTTTAGTGGCTAGCCACAGTCTTGGTAAGAAACCCCTCAATGACTTTGTTAGTGCTTTCCACTTGGAAATTTTCTTGTGTATTATAGTGTGTTCTGATTCTATGATGGATTTTGTATTTTTCAACCAACTTCTGGATCATATGGGTTGTAAATTGGGGCCCTCCATCTGTAATATCTCCCTAGATATACCAAAACGGACAAAGATGTCTTCAAATAGAAAGTTTGAAACAACCTGCTCCGTGGCTCTAGTTAGTGCCTTTGCCTCAACCCATTTTGTGACATAGTCAGTGCAGACCAAGATGTAAAATTTCTATCTATATGAAGGATTAATTGGTCCCATAAAATCTAGGGCCCATTTCTCAAAAGGTCCGAAGATTATTTGGGGCTGTAATGACATCTCATCTGATTGTAGTAGTTGGCCCATTCTTTGACAACTATCACATCCTTTCATGAACTTCCTAGCATCTTGAAATATTGTTGTCCAATAATACCCTATTGAAAGGAATTTTTACCCTATTTGTTTGTTGACAAAGTTCCCTCCACAAGGTTCCTCGTGATATGCCTTAAGGATGTCAAAGATCTCATATTTTCTAACACAACGTTTGATTTGGAAATATGGTCCAGTGTGATAGAGATCCCCATCTATCTAGGTATAGGTAGCACTTTGCTGTATGATCTTTCTCTTTTCCTTGCAAAACAAATAATGTGGAAACTTCCCTGCAACAAGATAATTGGATATATTTGCATACCAAGGTGAGTAAGTAGAAATAACAAAGAGATATCCATCAAGGAAAGAATCCACAGTAGGAATGAAATTTTCATCAATAGTTAACCTAGAAAGGAAATCAGCTACTACATTATCTTTTCCAGGTTTATCGACAATTGTGATATCAAATTCCTGTAACAGAAATAACTAGTGTGTAAATATACCATTGGTAATTGGGTTATTCATTAAGAAACGAATGGCAGAGTGGTTAGTGTGTACAAATACTTGATACCCGGTGACATAATGTTAGAATTTATTGATGGTGTGCATAATTGCTAAGAATTCCTTCTTGGTCGCCATGTAATTAAGCTCAATTGGAGTTAAATTTTTGCTTATGTACTAAATATCATAAGGTTTCTTGTCCTCCAGTTGACCCAAAACAACACCTACAACAATATCAGGTGCATATGTATCTATGTGAAATGACAGTTCTGAATTAGGTCCTCGTAAAATCGGAGCTGCTGATACACAATATTTCAGCTTCAAAAAGGCCTGCTCACACTTTCTTGTCCAAAAAAAGTCAACATCCTTCATGAGAAAAGAAACTAATGGTGATGCAATTTTTGAAAAAAATTCTATAAATCTCCTGTAATGCCCTGTATGTCCCAAGAAACTATGTACCTCTTTTTGCATCTAGGGAATCGGAATTTTCAAAATTACCTCCATTTTAGTAGGGTCTACATTGATCCTGTCAGCAGAAATGTAGTTTCCTAGCACGATCCCTTCAGCCATCATCATGTGACATTTTTTAGTTCTCAACACAACATTAGTTGATATACAATGTACCAACACTTTTTTCAAGATTATCTAATGCTGTTTCAAAAGCATCTCCATAAGGTGTAAAATCATCCATGATGATTTCAAGGCAGTGATTCAACAAGTCAGAAAAAATTCCTAGTATTTCCCTTTGGAAGGTTGTTGGCACATTATTGAGTCTGAAAGGGAGTAATATGTACATGAAAGGTTCCCAAGGGAAAGTAAAGGTCATTTTATCTTTATCCTCTGGGGCAATCTGTATCTGTTTGTAGCCACTAAACTCGTCTAGAAATGAAAATGTTTTTTTCCAAAAAGGGTGTCAAGGACCTAATCTATAAATGGTAAAGGAAAATGGTCCTTTTGAGTGGAATTATTGAGTTCTTTGTAATCAATACAGACTCTCCACTTTTCATTCTTCTTAAGAACAATGACAAGCAGAGACACCCACTAACTATTGGATATCAGATAAATAAAGTTAGCACTTAGGAGTTTTTATAACTCTTCCTTCACTACCTCCTTCAGTGCAGGGTTCATGCAATGCTGTGATTGTTTGACTGGTTTGTAGCCATCCTTCAAATAAATAAGGTGAGTGCATAGGTTGGGGTTAATCCCTTTCATATCCGTATAGTCCCATGAAAATGCCTTTTTGTATTTTTGTAACAACTATAATAGTAGTTGGTTTTTCTTAGCAGTGAGGTTGGGGTTAATATTTAGAAAATTTCCTTGTTCTATTTCAATTGGACTGCTATCAGTAGTCGGAGTTGTTCTCATTTTTTCAAAATATATATATTCTACCTCATCTTCCTCATTCAAATTTTTAATGGAAGCGACAAAAAGTGAGTTACCAATGAAACCATTAATGATTTCATCTTCTGTCTCATCCTTGAAGTATTGGGCTTTCCCTAGAGTGAGGAGAGGTAGTGAAAGGTCCGATTCAGGGTCAAAATCATCCCACCAAGGGTTATATAAATCCACATTTGGTTTTTGGGGGTAAATATTAAGATTCTTTGTACCCTGGCCATTTGAGATCACCATAAATCCAGATCTATATCTTATAAATGCATCTGTAGTGGCCAGCCAAGGTCTCCTAAAATCAAAGGATGTCCCCCCAAGTTGGATTTGGGTTGTAAGATAAGAAATTCATACAGATACCTCTAGGAAGCTATTGTGATTGCTATGTACTTGAACACCTGCTCTAGTTTAACATGGAATCTATCTACTAATTCAATTCCAGTAGGAGTATGTCTGATTCCATGTAACCCTAGGGTGGTAAAGAGGTCATTTGTCATCACATTAATGGCAGCCCCAAGATCGATCAATGTGTTAGCTATAGGCTGGTAATTAACATAGACAGTAACCGTAGGGTTTTAGGGATCATTATACTTAGTTAGAAGAGGCTAAGCAGATATTATTTTAGATAATTTCCCCATCACATGTATGGTATCAAGGTCTTTAGGCTTCTTCCCAAGTTTCTTGATGCACAAGTCTCCTACTATTTTAACATAAATTGGTACTTCTTTAAGATCTTGCAACAGAGGAATTCATACATAAAATTTTGCAACTCCCTAAGAAAATCAGATTTGGGCTGTGAGGCCATTCCAAGCTCAATCAATCTCTGAGGATATGGAGGATTCTGAGTTATAGCAGTCGAGTTGGATATTACAGGTGTATCAACCTTTCTCGAGTTGGTTGTTACAGAAGTAATAGCCCTTTGCAGGTTGATTGTTACAAATGTAACATTATGCTCTCTATCGATTGTTATAGGTGCAAAAACCACCTTAGGACCTACGATATCTCCTCCAGAAGGTTCACATTTCTCCTCAGTAATGATAGGGGAGTGATTTGGTTTACTTACCTTACCCAACCACAGTTGAATTTCATTAAGGCACACAGGGGTAATAAGGTAGGTTTGGAAGGTAGTCAGAGCCTCTATGCCCTGAGCTACTTTATTGTTCGGGTTAGGGTTAGGTTGCACAGGTAGTTGGGGTCACACAGGCGGTGTAGGAGCAGGTGTTTGGAAAGGAGGTAATTGTAGTTGTTGCTGCATTGGTAATCTAGGTAAGGTTGTATTCTGGGCATTTCCTCTCCAATTATGGTTCCAAGGGTAAGGTTGAGACGGAGGGTACTGGATAGAGGGAGATGGGAACCACTAGTTCCACGGTGAAGGAAATTTCACTAAAGAAGTAGTAGGATATTTCCATGGATATTGCTGAGTATTATATGCATTGTTCCATGAATTTAAAGAAGAAAAATCTTGGGACATACCTGGACGTCGTGGCTACCATGGTCTCCTTGGTGCAATGAAATAAGAGGACTGCACTTCTTCGCTTGACTCTCTAAGTACTTCATTCTATCTAGGAAGCTCCAAACATTGACCTATCGAATGTTCTAGCTCGCGAATATTCCACAAGCTAATGTTGTTCAATGCACATTCCCTCAAGGGATGCTTCTTCTGGCAATTAAGACAGAACACATCCAGAGGTGTATCAACTTTTTCTTGTATTTTCTTGATCTGTGCTATCATTATCTGGGAACATAGAGTACTGAGGATATTGGTCTTGAAATTTTGGAAAAAAATCCCAATCTCTGCTCTGGTTACTCCTCCGCCTGCAGATTTTTGTATTTGGACAAAAGCATCTTGAATTGTGCTTCTCCCCTTAGACTATCCTTTAAAGCATCTTAGACATAGCTTTACAATTTCAACGAATTGTTCCTGCGATATATCCCCTTTTCCTAGTAGGTTCAGGGTATCAAGGGAGTCGTCCCTCATTCCTTTGATAAATATGGTCTTCAAGATCTCATGGTCTAAACCGTTGTGTTTAGACCTCTGCAAACTATAGCGGAACCACTCTACATAGTCCTCTAGGCTATCATCCTCCTTCTATGTCATTTTGAATACTTCCTCCCTTAAGTCCTTGGTTCTACAATAGTATTGGTACTTTGATAAGAATGTTTCCTTCATATCACTATATGTTCGAATAGAAGTGGAGCCCAACCCCATGAACCATCTCAAGGCTGCTCCTTTTAAAGTAGCAGGAAATAATTTCAATTTCTGAGCATCTTAGATATAGTCATAACTCCTACATAAGACATCAAATTCAAATAAGAAGGTGGTCGGGTCTTCCACAGTCATCCCTTGGAAGGAAGGTAAGGATGATAGAGGAATATTTCTCATGGGATGTTTGCCTCTGATATCCCTGATTGGCAACTCAAAGGTAGTGATAGTAGAATGTGTTTTAGTGTTGTTGTCATTGTTATCTCCCATGGCTAATCCTTCTAGCCCTTGTTGTAACAGAAGTTCTTGAAAATTCTCTTGTGATTGTCTTGTAGGTGGATTTAATGTCTCAGGTAACTCCAGGGCTGGTTGTTCACCGCACTACCTGAATTTGGATATTGATAAACCAATAGGTGCTCTCCTGTCTCAGGTTTTTAATGTCCCCCCTAAGTTTCCCGTTGTCCCTCGGCCCTAAATTTCTAGCTACTAGATTCCCCCTACTTTTCCTAAATTGGATGCTTAATATATGGAGTGTGGTTTCTAGCTATAGAATTGTATGGCCCCGAGATAGAGAAATCAGAGGTTTCTTTCCTTGTTATGTGAATAACAGCTTTTTGTGGCACTCTTTTCCTTGCATCCCTTTTGAGAGCTTGATTTTTCTTTTTCTGCCTTGGAGTTTCCTCGATAAATGTTTTCGTCCCTAAATATACATTCTTCCTTTCCTTTTTACAACCTGTTTTTCCTGTGACTAATTAGAGTCGGGGTACTTTTGGGATTTCTATAGTTCCTACAGTTGCACACATGGACCCTATGTGTATTGATTCACACTCTAAGTGTCTCAATCTTTGACAGTGGTGAGCATGCTCAGGTATGTTAGAGCGATGCACGGTCTCTTATCTCTCATCTTACCACCGAACAACTGAAGAGATGAAGACACAACAGCCTGGTGGTGTAACAATAGATTGGTGGTGTAACAATGGTCCTATGTATCAGCACATGGTGCAACAACAGCTTGTAACAACATTCAGTGTGTAACAGCAACCTGTAACAACATGCAAGGTATAGCAGCCAACTGCTCTACCCTACTCTGAAACCAATCATCATGGTGTCTTTACTCCATAACCTTGTTACCTCGATAAACACCTGAAAAAGAGAAGAACTTCCAAAATACTCCTCCAATGCTCACCCCTGTTAGCCACAAAAAGGAATATAATCTCGTATTATTGAGAAAAACATGGAAAAATAACACAACAGTGGAATAGGCTGTATAAATGAGAAAAATGGTGATTAATCATGTAAAGCTTCATGGGATTAGAGGATAAGAGGATCCAAAATGGGGAAATAAAGTGTAGAAAATGTGTAAAAAGTCACCCCCAACACCAGGGCTTCAAGAGGCTAAACCACCTCAACCCTCAACCATAGTGACTTCACCTCTATGGTCCAAAAATCACTAACATCAACGAGATTGATCTCTATCCAAGTTGTGTAGGGCTCGAGGAAATAGTACCTCAACCCACAACCTCTAAGGAATCCAAGTTGTTACATAGTTGTAGAGTGTTTGTCCCAACCGATAGTCTCCAAGGACTAGTAACTCAACCCACAACTTCTAGGGAACCCAAGTTATTTCAAGACTCTAAATCATTTATTCCAACCCACAACCATAGGAAACTGCGGAGCCAATCAGAAAACCAAAATGGGGAGCCCACTACATCATGGCTATCTAGGAAATGACAATGCAAGGCTGATACCACTATCAATCAAGGAAAATCTCCATGCTAATGAAAACACATAACTAAGGAATCACATGCATATACGATGAATCCAAAAGTTAGCAAGGAAATAACAAATGCAACCTCTTACCTACAAAGTAATCTTTTTGTAGTAGTCGATCCAACTATATTCTTGTGCTTCCTTACTTTTGTTTCTTGATTTCTCCAAATCTAGTTGAATGCTAGAGTGCTCCAAGCATGCTCCAAGATTGTTGTAACTATGCAAGAGTATGAGAGAATGAACAAGAGACAAACTCAAAACTATAAAAAATCTAGCAACTAATCCTTTGATCCCTTCTTATCATTGATGTCTCCTTCTTCTTCATTTTCCTTCATTTTTCCTCTAATATCTCTTGCATGAAAATGTGTGTCTCTTCACCTTCTTTTTCTCCTATTTTCCTTTATTTTCATAATTAAATGCCCATTATTGCCTATTTTCCTTTGTCAATGCTTTTGCAAATTTTAATATCCATTGATAACCCATAAGTGAGGCCCACTATATTTTTTTCTCACTATTCATTTTGAATACATGTCCCATGACCTTAATATTATTTTGTTTGCATGAAAAATAAACTAGGTGTTGTTATAAAACCCTCCCCCTTCGGGAACACCACCCTCAGTGTTCAATGACACTTATAACTAAAGAAACATGTTTCCTATGGAGCTCTATAACACAAATTGATGCAACATTTACATCATGCCAAACTACTGAAACCATGAACACCGTAATGATTATTGGAGATTTATAAAATATCTCGATGAAATATTTACCACATATTACTTATTGGAGCTTTATAACACGACACATTGTATTATTTACAATACACATATGCGTATACAAATATAAATCGAAACATATAAACTAAGCACACCTCTCAACCAGAAAATAAAGAGGGATACAAATCCTGCATCTAATCAACCATCTCCCATGTAATCTCATCGGGCCTAAAGTGCTTTCAATACAGTTTAACTTACTCTATTGCTCAGTTTTGGAGCATGAGTTGTTTCTAAAATGCATTGTGGTTTTGGCTGTAACTATCCCACTAGTTCCACCTATAATATTTACCAATCAATCATATGATTAATATCCTAGACGTATCTCTTAAGCATTGACATGGAAAACATAATGGACTTTCACTGTTTGCAGTAGTGCAAGTTTGTAGGCCAGTGGTTGAATCCTCTCAAGGATCTCAAAAGACCGACAATACTGAGGTGTCATCTTGGTACATGATCCAATCCTTAATGAGATCCTCTTGGGCTTGATGTGCAAGTACACATGATCCCCAACCTAAAACTCCTTGAATTCTCTATGTTGATTTGCATAAACCTTATGCCTATCCTGTGCTATCTTTAAATTTATTTTGATAACTTGCATCTCTTGCTTCATCTCAGCCAACATATCTAGTCCAACTAGCACCATGTTCACTGGATCACTCTAACTGATAGGAGCATTACAACTCTGCCCATAAAGAGCCTCAAATGGACTCATCCTCAAGGACTCCTGATAATCATTGTTATATCCAAACTCCACGAGTGGAAGATACTCCTCTCACTTCCTTTGTTGATGCATGAAATACATCCTCAACATATCCTCAAGAATCCTGTCAACCCTCTCTGTCTGTCCATCTGTTTTTACATGATAAGTTGTACTAAAATCTAACTCTGTCCCCAAGCCTACAAACAACTCCTTCCAAAGCCTAGAAGTGAACTTGGCATCTCTATCTGATATAATCTTCTTCGGAACACCATGTAATCTCACTATCTCCTTGATGAAGATATAAGCTACCTTACTATCTAAATTAGTAGACTTTAATGCAATGAAGTAAGCTACCTTTCTCAGCCTGTTAACCACAAACATGATGGAATCATGGTGCTTCGATGTCCTCCAAAAAATTCTTATGAAGTCCATGGAAATGACCTGCCATTTCCATTTTGAAATTGGAATAGGATGCAATAGACCAAATTGATGCTCACACTCTACCTTCACCTGCTGATAGACAAAATGCATCATAATAAACATAGCTGCTCCTTTCTTCAAGTTCGTCCAATGATAAAAATTCTTGACTACTTTAAAACTATTGTAATATATGTGGTGGCCTGAACATATCTTGACATGAAACTCCCTCAAGATAAGATTCTTGATCTCACTACTATTCGACACATAAATCTTGTTTTTGAATCTGACCAACCCATATGTCTTGAGGTGATACTTGTCATCTCTATCCCCTTAACCCTACTACTGCAACCTCTACTTTATTTGTTAATACCTCTCATCATGTTACCCTGCATGCAAGATTCAATATTGGAAATATTTCCCATAAGAGATCAAAGATGAAATGTGATTTACCTGTACTCTGCTACTGAGAGCATCTACAACCCAATTCTCCTTGCCCTTAATGTATTTGATATCAAAGTCAAACTTGCTGAGGGTATCCAACCATCTAGATTTCCTGGAATTCATATTAGGTAGTTCAAATAGGTAACTCATTCCACTATGATCACTCATCAGAATAAACCTTTTTCCAAGAAGTTAATGCCTCCACATCTTCAAGGAATGAATTATAGTTGCCAACTCAATATCATGAGTAACATATTTTTTCTCATGTTGACTCAACTTCCTTGACTCATAGCATACTTCTTGTCCTTCCCGCACCAGGACTCCACCAAGTCCTTTCTTGCAAGCATTTTTATAAACCACAATCTCCTTATTAGGATCTGCAATCTTCAAAACTGGAGCATTTGTAAGAAAATGTTTCAACTACTCAAAGCTAGCTACGCACTCCTCAGTCAATTCAAACTTATTTTCTTTTCTTTGCAAAGATCTAATAGGATAGAAAATCATTGAAATTTTCCTAATGAAACTCCTATAATAACTTGCTAGTCCAATGAATTATCTTAGCTCATCCACATTCCTAGGAGTTGGCCACTCCATGATAGCTTTATTCTTTTTTGGGTCCACTGATATCCCTTCCTTGGAAACAACATGCCCCAAGTAATGAATCTGAGTTTGAAAGAAACTGCACTTTCTAATATTGGCATACAACTAATGCTCTCTCAAAAATCTGAACACTGCTACTAGGTGCTTTACATGTTCCTCCTCATTCCTGGAGTATATCAATATATTATCAATGAATACTATCACAAAAATTGTCCAGATAAGGATGCAACACTATTCATCAAACACATAAAGATGGATAGTGCATTAGTAAGACCGAAAGGAACCACCACAAACTCATAATACCCATACCTCATACAAAATACAGTCTTGTAGATGTATTCTTCTTCAATGTGCACCTAATGATGTCCTTATATGAAATCAATATTTGAGAACACTGCTGCTCCCATTCGCTGATCAAAAAAATCATCAATTTGAGGCAATGGATACCTGTTTTTGATAGTCACCTTGTGCAGATACCTATAATCAATGCACAAATTAATAGTACCATCCTCCTTCTTTAGAAGTAACAGTGGTTCACCCCAAGGCATCACACTTAGCTTTATGTATCCCTTATCAAGAATTTATTTAGGTTGGAACTTCAATTCCACCAACTCTAGAGTGCTCATGCTATAAGGTTCCTTTGATGCTCATGCTACTCCTGGCACAAACTCAATAGAGAAATTGACTTCCCTATGAGGTGGTAACTCTGAAATATCTTATTAGCTTGGGGGTCCTAACCCAAGTTCAGATTTAGTTGCGCTAACCAACAAATCCCTACATTACTAGCCCTTTTGACAGCAACCCGCGTAGTGCAGCTTGCAGTCTCACTCGAGGTAGTATGAGGGCATGAAAGAACCAAATTTCTACATCTAGAGATGAGTGTGATGTCTTTTAGCACCTCATATTTTCCTTAATGTAGATTGCCAAGCCCTCAAGGCTTGATACTACAACTCTACTGAATAGCCTTCATACCTTCACAAAGGTCTACGATCGGCCTTTACAAACCCTTAACGATTTATTTATATACTTACATGCATCAGAGAACAACCCTTGATTAGTGTTTGCGTAGATCTACTTAAGTTTTTTAGTAAATATAACAAAATTTATCACAATCTTCACAAAAGTACTTAACATGCATAGCGTACATTCATTAATACTTATTTAAGAGAATTGTGCCTTATTAGATCAATATTTCATAAACACATTATTCATCCACAACATATATTGTAAACATAAGTAAACAGAGATAAACAAATATACACAATATTTATTCAGTAATCTTCTTTACTTATCTTCAATTCAACTTTACATACTCAAACTACCATGTGCACTCAACTGCAGGGGTCCACACACTCAGCTGCAGACTCTACCTAGGCCTCTGCGTACTCAGTTGTAGAGCCTGTCTCTCCTATTTGACCCAATTCTCTTCTATTGACCCATTACATCCAATATTTTCCATACACCTCCCTTAGACTCTCTAAGACACACCTATTTATACAATCCCATGGTGCACAGACCATGGGTGGATCTCAAAGTTGACTCAAACTTTACAAAAACAAGGGGCTAAAACCCCTTTGACTCCTAATCATCTATGTGCTACAAATCCAAAAATCACAGAGACTTTACGTTACCTACAAAAATTACATCAAAACATGGGTTATTTTAAGCCCAAAACTGACCCAGAGGACCCCATCCTAACAGGCCCCCAACAAAAAGATGATGAATCATCCTTGAGTCACTCAGCTGGCACTGCAATCTTACTGCAAAGATCCCCCAGCTCTACCTAAATTACTACAACCTCAACAACACTTTGCATAGTTACCTGCTTGACCTCAACTAACTTTTATGTAGTTGGTCCTTTTGCAGCTAGCATCATTATTTGTTGCATCTGCTGCAAGCCTTTAAGCTTGTCTTGGATATTGGTCAGACTTGACAAGCCTCCTCTAACCAAGGTTCCAGCCTGGCATTAAGTAAGGCCTCTTTCTTCTATGCTTCCTCTACCTACGCAAGAAGATTCTTCCCCTCCTATAATTTAGTGAGGCACTGTGCTAGTGAAATGGAGTGCATGTTTCCCTAACTTCGTCATACTATGGTTGTAGCTCCCTGATCTCTGTATTCAATGTCTGCAGGTTTTGATCTTCCTATAGATTGGTGACCAACTCCATGGATTGCTCAAATAATGTGGTGTATTCTACATTTGTGGCATCCAGAGTGGCCATCCATTCTTTGATCATGACTCTATGCTACTCCCAGACCTCCGATGGAGTCATGGGATGCAACTTCAATTGCAGCTCATTGATCTTCATGTTGAATTAAAATTGAACTCGAGTAACCTTAGCTTTGGTTTCCCACACACCAACAACTAATTTTATAATCTTCTCTTCTCGATATGTGTCCTCGGGGATATGAAGCTTAGGCACCATCCTGCATGCTTCTGCGACTGCTGACTCTAGTCATGAACTGTGCACTTGGAGCGTCTCCTCCTCTAGAACCTACATATTTTCAGTGAACAACTACTGATTATTAACTTTGATTTCATTAACAAGACTAAGTGCTCACGATTCCTTGATGTAAAGCTCTTCCATGACTCCCTGTAGTAATGCATGCAATGAGTCCAGTGATGTTGCGGCAAGGTTCAGGCCCATATTCAGGACTTTGTCAAGGATGGTGTCCTGGTTCTCGGTGCCAGTGCAGACTGAACCTACAGGCAAGTGGAAATTCGCACATCCTGTGGCCATAGAACCATCTCCACGCTGGTACTTTGACCCCATGTCAAATTTCCTTGTGCGCCGCTTACATTCCTAGCATCTAATTGGATCATGGTTTCTTAGAACTGCAACTCTTAAAGATCCTTCTGAAGTCCTCCCAATGTTTGCATGTACTGCTATTCCAGCTACTGCAACACTTCTGTCATGCATCCCTAACTTTATCACCGATCTCATGCAGATCACTTTGGATGAGCACCATGGGATTAACTTGTGTTTTCTGAGCTTTCTTCTTCTTCCACGATCCACCTTGCTACTCCAGTTCACACCTTTTCAGAATGAAAGGGGTGAATTGCCCTTCCTCCAAATTATTAGGCCCCTCTCCTGTTTTGATCCGTGATAGATGGTCAATCCCTGCATTCAATCTCCCTAGCTTCACAATTACCTCAAATTCATACTCCTGGAATAGGAGTATCCATCTGCAGATCTTCCCCCCAACACAAGCTTATTGACCAAGTATTTTAGAGAAGAATGATTTGTGTACATCTTGAAATGCTGTCCTAACAGATAGTTCCTGAATTTCTACAGCACGTATACCATGGAAAATCCTTCACACTTAGTTGTTGAATAACTCTTCTCGGGCTTCAATAATTTCCTATTCGCGAAGGCTATAGGGTAGTTCATTTATCCTTCATTGGCTTGCATTAATACTGGACCCAACGCAATGTAAGAGGCATGCACATGTACGTGAATTTCCTTCTCCCAATCCGGGAATACTAATATCAGCGCAGTGACCATCTTTACTTTCAAAGCATCTAAGCTACACTGACATTCTTCGTTCCAACAGAACGTAGCATCCTTCTTCAATAGTTTCTCCATAGGCACAGTAATCTGAGCACTTTTTTTGATAAATTTTCAATAATATCCCGTATGTCCCAGGTTCGAGCGCAACTACTTAACATTCTTTGGGGCCTCTAAATTCACTATCACGATAATATTGGTAGGGTCCACCATCAACCCTTACTTTCACACAACATGACCCAACAAGATCCCGAAAGGAGCACAAAATATGAATTTCTTCAAATTCAACACGATATGATATCTACGACATGTATCCAACATCAAGCGCAAACTTGCTACATGGGACTTTACTAATCAGAACACTATCCAGTCATCAAAGTATACTTCTAGGAACTTATGAATGAACTCCTTAAATGTTACGATGACTACTTGAGAAAAGATCGTAGGCACATTCTTGAGTCCAAATGACATCAAATTTTATTGAAAACAACCCCATTCTATCGCGAAGGTAATTTTACTCCTATCCTCAGGTGTGATCTTAATCTGATGGTACCCCGAAAATCCTTCAGTGAATGAGTAGGCCTCCTGCCCTCCAAAATTGTCTAATCCTTCATTAGTAAATGGTGCTGGGAATGGATCAGGGACACACACATCATTAATCTTCTGTAGATTGATGCAAATATTTATTTCTTTCTTCTGCTTCTTCTCCTGAATGACCATCGGCTCACGTAATTAGATTCTTCCATTGCTTTTATGATGCCTCGTTCCAGCATCTTATCCAGCTCTAGGTGAGCCTTTTCCTTGTATCTAGGATTAAGGCAATATGGCCTCTATTTAATAGGCTTCATGTCTAGCTTCAAAGTGATTTTCATAACACCCAAATCACTAACCATGCCCTTCAAATCTGAAAACTTGGTAGGGAACAGATCCCGCTATTCACCGAGTAACTCAACAACTTTATCCACAGTAGCATTGTCCCAATAATCTCCAATATTTGCGAACTTCGGTTCCACTTTAGTACCAATGTTTACTTGCTTTGTCTTCAATGGCACGATGATGTCTGGGTTATGTATTTGCGAGCCCTCGACGACACAGATCGCCAAGGCCTCAGGGCTTGGTATTGGAACTCTACTGAACAACCTTCAAACCTTCCCAAAGGTCTATGATTGGCCTTTGCAGACCCTTAACAGTCGATTTATCTACTTACGTGCATCAAAGGACAACCCTTGATTAGTGTTTACACAGATCTACTTAAGTTATTTAGTAAATATAATGGAATTTATCACAGTCTTTGCGAAAGTACTTAACATCCATTGTGTACATTCATTAATACTTATTCAAGAGAATCACACCTCATTAGATAAATATTTCATAAACACATTATTCATCCACATCATATATCGTAAACAGAAGTAAACAAAGATAAACAGGATATACACAATATTTCTTGGGTAACCTTCTTCACTTATCTTTAATTCATATTTACAGACTCAAAATACCCTACGCACGCAGCTATAGGGATTCATGCACTCATCTGCAGACTCTACCGAGGCCTCTACCACTAAGCTACAGAGTTTTTCTCTGCTATCTGACCCACTTCCCTACACTAATACTTCTCTTGTATTGACCCATTACATCCAATATTTTCCATAGACCTCCCTTAGACTCTTTAAGAGACACCCATTTATACAATCCCATGGTCTGCGGACCATGGGTGGATCTCAAAGCTATCTCAAAATTTACATGAAAAAGGAGCTAAAACCCCTTTGACACCTAATCATCTATGTGCTCCACATCCACAAATTGTGGAGACTTTACATTACTTACAAAAATTACATGAAAACTTGGGTTATTTTAGCCCCAAACCTGACCTAGGGGACCCCATCCCAACATATCTACAACAAATTTTTCCTAAAAATACTATAAAATAGGATATGTTTTTAGAACTTCCTCATCCTCCACATCTTTCCCTTTGTTGTTGGAAATATGCATTGTAAATAATATACACCTCTTCCTGCAACTGGGCTTAGCTTGAATGGCTATAACCATTCCTACTTATGTAGGCTTCTTATTTTGACCCAGATTGGATCATTATATTGTTTTTCATCCATATTGATGCATTAAGAGTGGAAAAAGTGGAGGAATAATCTCATGGGACCTTCTTTACTGACAGGACCTAGTTTGGTGAAGCAAGGTCTGAAACCTTCCGGGAGTGTCTTGAAGAATCAGTTGACGTTTTTTGGGGGTACAAATTTTCTTCTTTCAAGTAGCACCTTTTAATGCTTTTCTACACACAAATATCTTTCCAATAGTGTAATAAGTGTGTCAATCGAATTTTGTATGAAAAAGTTATGTCACTCATATGTTGACCTTCCTATTTTCACACCTTTAGTTCAAGAGGATGCCGTGACAACTCCCATTATTCATAGAAAAAGGGCTAGCCACGTGTTTTTTAGGAAAAGGCTCTAGAATATTCTATAATGTAACTTTAGTTAAGAGTTGATGTAGTCAAACTTAACCACTAGTAGGCTATTAAGCTATGTTATAAATAAATGACTAGGAGGAAGAGGCATTCTATTATTTCGAGAGAATTTTCTTCCATAGTTGAGAAAATATAGTTAGGAGAGATAGGAGGTAGAGCACACAAACAGGATATATGTATTGTAATAGCCCACGGGCCACATACATTACTTCTTTGTACCTGCAGCCTTATTTTCCAGACAGAGAGAGAGCGAAGCAACTTCACCTTCTAGCTGGGTTTTCTCCCAAAAGGGTTTCCCAAAACATATTTTGTGTCTTATGTGTGTGTGTGAGCTTATTTTTGTCATTTTCTACTTTTATGCATAATTTCCATTCGTATGCATGCACTAATTATAGTTAATCATACAGATATTAAAGTTTAATAAAACTGTAATAGTGTAGAAATTTTGCAGTTTAATATTTTATTATGAGATCTGTTGTGGCAAACTGTCCAATGGAATATCCATTGAATTTTACATATCATTTGGTATCAAAGAAGTTTTCTTTAAGTATTTTGTGGAGATTGCAAGGATCTATATCAATGGGGATGGAAATTGTAAAACCCTAATCATGGTCGACGAATCTGTAAATGAACCTCGTGATCCTATAAAGGCGAGGTTTACATGGTTGGAACAAAAAGTCACAGATATCAACTGCAATGTAGGCCTAATCATGGTGGCCTTGAATAGAAGGATGGAGATATTTGGAGAAGATGGGGGTTCGAATGTGTTATCCATGATAACCCTTGGAGTTAGTTTTTGAGTCAATTGGTTAAATTAGTTAAGGCTTTTAGTTTTCTTAAAATAAAATTCATTTACAAAAAAATATTTTTGGTCACTGGTCAATGTGTAGATTCAACATGAGCCTAAGTGAGGTCCACAGTATGATTCAGGTTCAGAATCATCGTTTGTGTTAGTCTCGTTCATAATTTTCATGTAGCCAATAAGGAATTTTTGTCCAAATTCATCACAAATTTAGTTATGAAAACATAGTATTTGCTATGAAAGTGCCTGGAATTTCTATAACAAATCTATCGCATCTACCACCTGTTTTGCTACGACACTCAAAACCTTGTTGATTAGTAACGGTTAAAAATAAATCATGGGTCTGAGTCATGATGGAGTATCATTGCGTGTCAGAGTTCACCTTTTTTTTATTTTTATCCCCAAAACATTCACACAAAAAAGCATTCTCCATCGTTTTCCTTTCACTTTGAATTGGTTTCGCTCTCATAGTGTGGTCTATGTGTTCTCAAATTGATTTTTAGGTGGAAATAAGGAGCTCCTACATGTTACACCCATAACACAAACATAAATTCACGAGAAGATCTGATAGAGGCCACATTGGAAGTTGAAGAAATGAAGAAGCAGGGGTTGGAGGAGCTAGATTTCGATGTAGAAATTGTAGAAAAGGCTAGGAAAATAAAAAGAGAATTATACCACTACAAAATATTTTGAGTCATATGTATAGAAGGAACAGGTGGCTATAAGCTGACAAAAGCAAGTTGCAAACTCAAGTCAAAGATTTGCAACCACAAGTAGATGCTACTCCATGATATGGTAAAATTACCAATTGTTTTCTTCACTATACCTAAACTAATCAAATCAGCCATATATATAGTCAACATGATATTAGGAGTCATAAGGAGCCATTAAGAATCATGAAAACTATAAAAACTCATAATTTCAGAACTTTCGTAGCAACTGCCCATAATGAAGTTGAGAATTTGCTACGAAACTGTTGTAGCTTTCCATGGAGGTTAAGGCTGGTCTAAAGCTCAATAAAGATAGTTCTAAAGGCCTATGTTTAGCTTATAAACATCAAAGAAGACCTCAAAACTAGTAGATAAAGAAAAGAGGTAGCATAAGAGTGCTTTTTGAAAGTTGCCACCAAAGCTTGCTACGAAACTACTATAGCTTTCCATGGAAAGAAAATCCAGCAAAATTTTCAGTTGAGAGAGTTTTGATGACATGAATTTAATAAAAAAACATTACTAAACACCTTAGAATCAGAAAAGCATCAAAATGACAACACAGGGGTGGTTTTTGAAATTTGCTACCAAAATTTTCTACCAAAATTTGCTACGAAAATTCTGGAAATCTTTGTTTTAGAAGTAAACTTTGGCCTCACTTTCTAATCCAATGAAAACGAATTTGGGAAATATTAGGGAGGGTTTTGTTCATTACAGGCTCATCTGCAAACAACTCTCTCACTTTTTACATAGCTATCAATGTTTGGAGAATAGGCACTTACCTTTGAGGCCTATTTTACATAAATTTTCCTAGCCATAAATTTTGAAATTCGACTTTATGGAGGTGCAACTCAGCAAAGTCAACTAGCTCATCACATACACGTGGCATGAGACACATCAAATCTAGCACATTCAGAAAATCAGTTTGGTTTGATAAGCTCCATTAAACAGAATTCGGTTGAGTTCATTTATGGTGGAAGAGTCTTGCTTGTATTCAAATTATGTAAAACAGAAATCCCTAGGTTTTCTCAATACAAGTCATGTAGGATAAAGTCTCAGAACTGTTTGATAGATCTAGCTCAAGTGGAAGAGTTTTGTAATTAATGACATGATGATTGTCTTACTCTATATATTTGTAGTTCCTTGACTCTAAAGGAGGTTGATTGATAATGTGAGAAGCTGACACTATGTAAACCTCTGATCGAGTTAACATAAATATTGCAACAACTCTATTTTTGTACATGAGATTCATGTATGGCTTCATGTTCTCTTACTATGTTTTTTTCTATTTTACTATCAGTATTCATATTATTTTGATTACCTGGAATTCTTGTTAGGTGCTCCAATTTCCTTCACATATTATGTATGACTGTGAGTGTTAATTTGATATTAATTTTAAATCCAATGATGCCTCAACTTCCATTAAAATATCTTGTTTACTATTTCTATAATTTGACTCCATGCACAATGGTGGAATTCATCACATTTTCCTTCACCTAAAAAATCACATGAAAAAACAGAGTTAGCCATCTGAATTTTTGAGCTTATTATAGTCAAAATTTTAAGTATATTGAGAGATCCCTCTCACATTAGAAGGGATAACTTCCAGTCAAAATTTGGTTTGAAATAGTTACACTTGGTTGGAGGTTGGCACAGCCTATCCCGTCTAGCCTAGTGATAATAGAATGTAGAGGACAAATCTGAACGAGGATCAGAAGATCGAGGATAAATGGAGAACAATTTGAAGAAACAATCTAGAAAATATCAACCTGGTTTGAGTGTCGTGAATTAGTCCATATTTAAAAGGGAAGAAAAAGTTGATATAAAGAAATATCATTGTGAGATCAATGCTCTAAAGTTGAACCATTGATTGCAGCAACTAGAAGTTTATTTTATTGTCCATTACATTGAGGAAGGACAAAATATCTCATTTGCACGACTGAAATTGGAGGACCATGCACTAACTTGGTGGGAAATCCACAGAGAAACCCTAAGGGTTTGGAGAGAACCTCTAGTGACTAAGTGGAAAGATTTCAAAAACCTCATTAAGTTAGATTTTAATCCCATTGGGTATGTGTAGGATTCATGGATATGGTGGCATTACTTCAAGAAAAAGTCAAGCCAAAACATGTAAGAGTATACCATGGAATTCAAAAAAATGGTTATAATGTTGGGTATCTCTCCAAAGAACCCATATGTACTCCTTAAGTATTTTGGAGGGGGGGGAGATGCACCGTCATATGTGTGAGAAAGTGATGTTGTTCAAGCCCAAATTGGTGGATGACGCTTGTGTATAAGCACAATACCTAGAAAACATAGGCTTGAAGAGAGCACAATCAAGTGGATCAAAGCAGAAGGAGAAACAAGACGCTTCTAAGGAGGAGAAGAAGAACAAAAAAAGGGGAAAATATAAAAATATGATAGCCACAACACACCACTGAAAATATCCTAGTAACCACTGCAACCACTACAACATTGATGGCCATATAGAGGAGAAGTGCTGGAATTTGCATCCAAAGCTAAACCTGAAGAAAAAGAAGAAAGATAACCAGAAGAAGAATCTCATAGTCACGTATTAGAGAAACCAAGTTGAAAGAAAAGCATACATGGATGAGAAAATTGTATTTACGTTAGGGTAGAAGGACGTGAATCTGAGTAGCCTTCAATAATAAGAACAAAAAGAAAAGACCAAACTCTTTCATATAAAGATATAGGTCAAGAAGATGAAGATCGATGTTGTATTTGACCCAGGATTGTGTGTGAATCTCATTGCAGCAAAGTTGTTCAAGAAGTTGGGGCTGGAATTTTGTGACCCTCCAAACCCATATCCACTAGGATGGGTACATAAGGATGCCGAGCTGAAGGTAAAAAAATAGTGTAAAATTAGATTTGTTATCAATTCTAATGTTATTGATGAAGTAGATCTAGATGTGATTACCCTTGATGTATGTGGAGTCATGTTTGGAAGTCGACACATGTACATGTGCGATGAAATATTCATGAGGAGAGATAATCAATACTGGATTATCAAGGATGGAAAACCATTCATCATCAATACACACAAAGGAAATTAAAAAATTTCATTTGCAAGTTCCAAGCAAGCAAAGAAATTGATCAATTCCAGCAAGAAGTATGTTTTGTTTTTTTAGGAGAAAGTCAATCTGGAGAGGAGTCAATAAGAATTAAGGCATCCCTAGAGGAGTGTACTAATAAATAGAAACAATAATTGGAGTTGTTACAAGCATACAAAGATGTGTTCTTAGAACCCAAAGGGTTACCTCCTAAGAGAGAAGTGGAACATGAGATCTAGCTATTGTCAGACTCCCCATTACCAAATATTGGGCTGTATAGGTAGTCTATTATAGATGCAAGTGAGGTGAAGAAACAGTTACAACATCTACTAGAACTAGGTTTCATTTGACTAAGTACATATACATGTGGGTCACCTATCATCATTGTGCCGAAGAAGGATGCGACTTGGCGGATGTGTATAGATTACACAATGTTGAATAAAATCATGCTCAAGAATAGATAACCCCTACCTAGGATAGATGATCTTCTAGATCAGTTGTATCAAGCAAAGTATTTCACCAAGTTAGACTTGAAGTCTGGATATCACCAAGTTCGAGTCAAACAAGAAGATACATGGAAGAAAACCTTCAAAAATAGGGAAGGTTTTTATGAGTGGTTCATTATGCCATTTGGCCTATGTAATGCACTAGATACATTTATGAGATTAATGAATGATGTACTATTCCATTTTATAGATTCATTTGTTATTTTCTATTTGGACAATATACTAGTATATAATGCTACTTGGGAGGAGCATATTTCACATTTGATGTATGTATTGGAAACGTTTAAGAAGCACCAACTGCTAGAAAATCTTAGGAAGTGCGATTTTGTGAAACATTCCTTGGTTTATTTGGGGTATGTTATCAATGGAGGAGAATTGAAGATAGATCCTTCCAAGAAGGAGGCCATCATGAATGGTTGATTCCCACTAATGCTTCTGAGGTCAGGAGTTTCGTTGGGGAAACAAAATACCTAAGGAAATTAATAGCCTCATTTTCAATGGTAGCATCACTGCTCCATGCCATCAAAGTAAGTGGAAATAGTTTCCAGTGGGGGAAAGGTTAGTAGAAGGCTTTCGAGGAGCTAAAGAAGAAGATTAGTCAAGCACTAGTTCTAGCGTTACCTAACTTGCAGCAACCCTTTGGAGTGGAGATAGATTTGAGTGGATATGTAATGGGAGCTTTCTTGATGCAAGTAGGAAGGTCTATATGCTATCATTCTAAAGTATTTCATGGGGTAGTTCTTAACTACCCCACCTATGACAAGGAGCTCTATGCCATGGTGAAAGTTGTGAAGAAGTGAAAGAATTATCTGATGGGAAAGGAGATATTAGTCCACACAAATCACCAATCATTATAGTACTTATAGACCCAAAGTAAGCTAAAACAAACCAGGCATTACAAGTGGATGGGGTTTTCATAGCAGTTTCATTTCGTGATCAAGTATCAAAAGGACAACATAAACAAGTTGGCTGTCATAATTTCAAGTACATCCACATCAAATATCACAGCTTTGGTGACTCTTATGCACATGGAGCCACTCACCCATGATGCACACAGAGAGGCATATTCAAAAGATGAGGACTTCAAGGAGGTGTATCAGTACTTGCAGAGTCAGAGTCATGTGCATGATGGCTACAACATCATTGAATACCATCTCTAGGATAGGTTATTCTACAAGATGGATAATTTATCTATTCCTAAAGGTGAGTGTTTACAGTTGATTAGAGAATCTCACACCTCCATGGTTGTAGGGCACTTTGGTGTCCAGAGGTCTGTGTCTAACTTGCAGAGGTATGTGTATTGGCCCAAGATGCAAGATCATGTAGCTAGGTTCATAAGAGGATGCATGCTTTCATTTACTAGCATGCATAGTAATAGGAAACAAAGTCAATATCATCCCTTGCATGTACCTACTTTTCACTGGGAAAGTATTTCCATGGACTTTTTCGGAGGTTTACCAACAAACAGGAAGGTACATGACTACATGTTCGTGGTAGTTGACAAGTTCAGTAAGATGTGTGTTTTTATGCCCTGTAAAAAGACCATCAGCCAACAAGAAACAACAAAATTGTCCTTTGGACAGGTTTAGGTGCACTTTGGGATACCAAGGAGCATCATTTCAGATAGGGATACAAGATTTCTCATTGCATTTTGGAGTACATTGCGGGAAAAGATTGACACAAATTTGAATAGATCTACAACATTCCATCAAATAGATGGGCAGACATAAGTAATCAACAAGTATTTGATGCATCTTCTAAGGGGATATAAATAGAATCATCCAAAGACCTGGGATGAAAATATGGTATATATACAACATTATTACAACAAAGTAGTCCACACTTGTACGAGAAAATCCCCATTTGAGACTTGTTTTGGATATTTTCCACCTTCACCTTTGGATATTGCATATGGGCAACAAGGAGGAGTAATGGAAGATCTTATATGATATGCTTTGAGGGTTGAAAAAATTATAGTGAATATGTTAGTGTAGGTTTTAACCCCGTACAAAAATTACGTGCATCCAAATTATAAAATACAGAAAATAAACAATGTGAGAGCATAACACATAAAACACATATACACAGAGATTTTCCCTGGATCCCAAAACCAGGACTACCAGCTTGATTTTTCATTATATTCCTTTCAATGTTACAATACATATTCATACATACCGAAGCATCCAATACCATGGACTGAAAACCATCGCGTCCAAAACCATGGACCGAAAACCATCACGTCCAAAACCATGTGCGAAAAAAATGCACAAAACCATAGGTAGGTCCGCCGAACCTGCACCCCTCAAATCCCCTATGACTCCCCCCGCTACGCAATTGACACAATGAATGGGGGGCTTCACCCCCATTCTAACCCCCGGGTAACTGCATGGGCTAGGCATGGAAATAATATAACACAACCCAACATTCTCCCACTTGTTGTTTTCTTTCCATAGGGGGCCACAAGAGAGCTTAGTCATTTATCTAGCCCTGTAATGCCCATTGTTTCTCTACACCAAGAGAACTTCTCAGAGCTCACAGACTTTGTCAATGCATCTGCAGTATTCTTCAAAGTGTCCACCTTTACTAGCAACACATTTTTGTCTTCTATCATATCCCTCACGAAGTGATATTAAACATCAATGTGCATTGTCTTTGAATGATATGCAAGGTTCTTTGCCAAGAAAATTGCACTTTGGCTTCCACAGACTATCCTTATAGCTCCTTGTACTAACCCCATACTTGAACACAATCTCTGCAACCAAAATTCTTCCTTGCTTGCATGAGTGGCTGCCATGTATTCTGCCTCTGTAGTTGATAGTGCCACCATAGAATATTTATTACACATCCAACTGACTGCACCTCCAAATAGGTTAAACACATACCCACTTGTAGATCTTCTCTGATCCAGATCTCCATCCTAGTCTGCATCAACAAAGCCACGAATATCCAACACTTTGTCCAATTCTGGTCTTCCTTGGTAGCACAAACCATAATCACTAGTGCCACACAAATAACTAGAAACCTGCTTCACTATTGTCTAGTGTTCCTTGCCTACTTTTGAAATAAACCTACTCAATACTCCCACTGCATGTGCAATGTTTGGTCTAGTACATACCATTGCATACATCAGGCTATCGACTACACTTGCATATGGAACATGAGACATGTCCTCTTCCTCTTCTTGTGTCTTTGGACACTGTTCAACATATAACTTTACACCTATAGGAATAGGAACCTTCACCGGTTTACTATCTTGCATATTAAACCTCTGCAATATTGTCTCAAGATACTTCCTCTGGTTTAACCAGAGCTTCCTCTTTGTCTGATCACTTTTAATTTCCATGCCGAAAATATAGTTTACAGCACCAAGATCTTTCATGTCAAATTTGGAGGACAAATGGGTCTTCAAATCCCAGATAATTTCTTTGTCATTTCCAACTAGCAACATATCATCCACAACAAGACCAGATAAATAACACGGTCACTAATTAATTTAAAATACACACAATGATCTGCTTTGCTTTAGGTGAAGCCAAGTCCCCGTATAAATGTATCAAATTTCTAATACCACATCCTTGGTGACTATTTGAACCCATACCGAGACTTCTTTAACTTGCATACCTATTCTTTCTTACTCTTCACTACAAAGCCTTTAGGTTGCTTCATGTAGATCTCCTCTTCCAGATCCCCATGAAGAAATGTTGTCTTCACATCCATATGTTCTACCTCAAAATCAAAAGCAGCAAAAACAGATAAAAGTAATCTAATAGAAGTTACCTTGACAACAAGAGAAACAAATATCACCAAAATCAATTCCCGACACATGGGAATAACCTTTTTCTACCAACTGAGCCTTTTATTTCTCCACCTTTCCTTTTGAATTTGTCTTCTTCTTGAACACTCATTAATGCAAATGGGTTTCCTTCTAGCCAGAAACTCCACCAGATCCCAAGCCTCATTTTTGTGCAAAGACGTCATTTCATCAACCATGGCCTCTTGCTAGAATTTTCCATCCTCTAAATCTAATGCTTCCTTCATAGTTCTGGGATAATCATCAGTAATAGATAAAGAAAAATTTGAATAGAAAGCAGATGGACTATACCTTTCTCACTGCCTTCTTTCTCGAACTGATCTTCTCACACCCGGAGTTTGTGGCTCTTCATCTTCTAATTCCTCCTCTACTGTAGAGTCTAATTCTTCCTCCTTTAGCTCAAACTCTATCTTCTCATGTTCCTTTGGTTGGAATTCATATTTAATAACATCTTTCACCTCTCTGAACACCACATCTCAATTGTACACAACCTTCCTTATTACTGGTTTCCAAATCTTATAACCCTTTAAACCATCATTATACCCAATAAAGTGGCAACTTTTCAGATTTACTATCCAACATGGTTTGTTTCTCCTTTGGAACATGTACATATGCATCATATCCAAATACCCTCAGATGTGAAAGAAATGGTTTCTTGCCATTCCATACCTCTTGTGGAGTCCTATCCTCCAATGCTGATGAAGGTGATTTGTTGACCAGGTAACATGCTGTCTCCACTACCTCTACCCAGAATTCCTGTCCTAACTCGACACCACTAAGCATGCTTCTTTCCCTTTCCATCAATGTCTTGTTCATTCTTTCTACAACTCCATTTTGCTGAGGTGTATATGGAGTAGTCTTCTATCGTGATATACCACACTTCTTACAGAATTCTTCAAATTCCTTACAGAAAAATTCTCCACCGTTATCTGTTCTCAACACCTTTACCTTCTTCTATGTCTAGTTTTCCACCAAATCCTTAAATTCTTAAAACCTATCAAAGACTTTAGATTTCTTCCTAAGGAAATATATCCACGTATTCCTTGAGAAGTCATCTATAAATGATACATAGTACACAAACTTACCCAGTGATGGAACCTTCACAGATCCAAACACATCACTGTGCACAATCTCTAATATCTGTTTCGCCCTCTTACCATGAGAGGGGAAACTCACCCAATTCTACTTCCCATATACACAATTTGCGCAGAAATCAAAATCCAGAGAGCTATTACTCATACCTTCTACGATACCATTACCATGAAGTATTTGAAGGCCTTTCTCTCCAATATGTCAAAGCCTTTGATGCCACAACATGGTCTTCTCTCCAGAGACCAGTAGATTTTCTGCTCCACTTTCAAGAACCGTAGAACTGTTGCACCCATCAACAATAGTGCTACCTTGCAGCTTGTATAGAGTTCCAATTTGAACTCCCCGCATCAATACTAGTCTCCCCCAAACCATCTTGTAGGTATCCTTATCGAACATTGTTTTTACACCTACATCATCCATCTTGCTTACAAAAATCAAATTTCTGGCTAATACAGGAATATGCAGAACACCCGGAAATGTTCTAACCCTTCCACTTTGCAACTTCAAATTTACCTTTCCACGACCAATGATTCTAGCCTTCCTATCATCCCCTAAGAGGACATCACCACCATCATATTTCTCATACTCGCAGAACCACTCTCTATGGGGAGTGAAGTGAAAAGGATGCACCTGAGTCAATCAACCATGCCTCATGATCTACATGTGTACTCGAAGAAGCCAAGTACACATCCCCACCTTTCATCTAAGGTGGTTTTCGCCTCTGTAGAAGGAGCATCATCAGATCCCTTTCCTTTGTCAGGAGCTTTAGATTTACAGTCCCTTTTGTAGTGCCCTTCCTTTCCACATTTCCAGCACACCATATTTACATGTTTTCTTGGAGATTTAGATCTCCCTCTAGATTTAGATCTCCCACTCGATGACTTATTTTTGTTTCTGTTCTCGAACCGTCCTCGTACATACAAGGCATCACCATTCTAGCTCTCCATATTTTTCCATCTCATCTCCTCCATCAGCAAGGATTAAACTATTTCATCAAACTGAAAGGCAATTGCATTGCTACCTATTTCAATAACTAGATTATCCCACAAATCTGGTAGAGAATACAACAAACTAATGCACTTATCTTCATCTAAAATTTTGATATCAATAGACATAACTAACTTACCATAGTATTAAACGCATTCACATGCTCTATCACTGACTCTCCATCTTTCATCCTAAGGTTATACAACTTTTTCTGTAGGAACATTTTATTCACCAGAGATTGGGATTGGTACAAAGTCCTTAACTTGTCCCACAAAGCCTTCACCATAGCCTCCCCTGATACATTCAACAATACTAAATCTGAGACACAGAATCGTATTGTGCTTTTTGCCTTCCGATCCAACTTCTTCCATTCTTCATCAGACACTCCCATTGGTTTAGTACCTAGATCTACTACGATCCATTGATCTTAATCCACTAACAGATCCTCCATCTTGAGTTTCCACAAGCCAAAACTTTGACCATTAAATTTCTCAATCTCTATATTTCCACTGCTCGCTATCTTCTTTCAGCACCAAAATCTATCTCGCGGATCTCCCACTGAACAGGGTCTACCATAGGCCCCAGCGAAACTCCTCAGCAACAAAGGTGTCCCCTTGAAGCTAAAACAACTCTGATACCAAATGTAGGTTCTAACCCTGTACAGAAATTACCTGCATACGGATTCTAAAACATCGAAAATAAACAATGCGATAGCATAACACATAAAACACATATACACAAAGATTTTCTCCTATATCCCAAAAATGGGACTACCAGCCGGATTTTGTATTATATTCCTTTCAATGTTACAATACACATTTATACATGCCGAAGCATGCAATACCATGGACCGAAAACCATCACGTCCAAAACCAAGTGTGAAAATTCATGCACAAAACCATAGGTAGGTCTGCCCAACCTAACATAGGGTCCAAAACCAAAATTTTCTGGGGCGCTTCCCCAGACCCCATAGAGTTGGGTTATGTTGTGAAACCAGCTCAAGAAAAGATAGAAAAGATAGATCAACGCCTTAGAATTCAGCCTCTTCGAGGGGGAAACCTCCTTTACA
>APFE030789506.1:128928-156677 GCA_000404065.3 Pinus taeda
TTCAAACCAAGCTTAAGCAAACATTTAAAAAAATATACACACCTTTTTTCACTTTGTAGGAGCTCGATATTGCCTTTGATGTATCTCTATAATTTTGGATCATCCATTTCTGAAATTGCAACATGCGGTAGCCCTCTATATCCTCTTTCCAATGCCATGAGTCTCACCCCAATTGGATTCTCCAATGAAGCCTTATGCCAAATCTCCCACAGTGACTTGATTATAGACTAATTCAGTACAGCGAACTTGTATGACATGCCACGTGTCCCTGTTTTGACTTTTGGCTCCGAAAAAGATATACAAGAAACTACATTCCATCCTTTCTATAAATTCTTACGAAATTTCAATATGATGCTCAGAGAGAAAGTTATGACGATTTTCACTAGGTCACCTGTTTTGAATGTAATTCAAGATTCTACAAAAGGACCAACTTCCTCAGTTCATATCTCCGAAAATATAGCGCGAAAAGCTCTGAAATTTGGACCCGAGATTCAGTGTGATGTCTTCTCAAATGGGTTTTTTTTTAGCTTCTGAAATGTCACAGAAAGAACGTTATAGTGAAAATTCCAAGATGACCTGTTTGGAGCAGTGAAACCCTAGAATCCAAAGCTCTGATACCAAATGTTGTGAAACCAGCTCAAGAAAAGATAGAAAAGATAGATCAACGCCTTAGAATTCAGCCTCTTCGAGGGGGAAACCCCCTTTACATTACATAAATGAACAATTCTTGGATGATTGAAATGATAAAACCTCCTTTCTATATATAGGAGTCTAAGGAGTCACAATATAACCCAGCTGACCTAACAATAATAATATAAAGCCACAAAAATAACAATAGAGGGATTCTATGGGGCCCAGTAATAACAATATGGGGACAATAGGGGCACAACAATATCAATAAGGGGTACAACTACAATAGTAATGGGGTAATCACTAGTATTATAAGGACCCAACAGGTTACCTACACCCCTCAAACCCCCTGTGTCTCCCCTTGATACGCAATCAGTGCAATGAAAGGGGGGCTCCTGCCCCCTTCTAACCCCCCGGTTAACTACGTGGGCTAGTCGTGGAAAGAATATCACACAACCCAATAGTTAGGTCCCTATAATACTAGTGTTTCCCCCATTGCTATTGTCATTGTAGCCCTATTGTTGTTACCCTATTGTCCCCATATTGTTATTATTGTGCCCCATAAAGGCCCATTATTGTTATTGTTGTGCCCTTATATTATTAATGTTATGTCAGCTTTGATTATATTGTGACCCCCTAGGCTCTTATATAGAGAAAGGAGGTTTTGTCATTTGTATCATCTAAGAATTATTCATTTGTGTACTGTAAAGGAGGTTTCCCCCTCAAAGAGGCTTATTTTGAAAGTGTTGATCTCTCTTTTCTATCTTTTTGTGAGTTGGCTTCATAACATTTGGTATCAAAGCTTTGGGATTATAGGGTTTCACTGCTCCAAACAGGTCATCGTGGAATTTTTACTATAAATTTTTCTCTATGATGTTTCATAAGCTAAAAAAAACCAATTTGAGCTAAAACCATTCTGAACCTCGAGTCCACATTTCAGATCTTGTCTCGCTATATTTTTGGAGATATGATTTGATGAAGCTAGTGTTTTGTAGACTACCGAGTTACGTTCCAAATAGGTGACCTTGGTAATATAGTCATAAATTTCTTTCTGAACATCAAATTGAAATTTCATAAGAAGTTATAGAAATATGATAGATTGTAGTTTTATTTTTATTGTTTTCAGATACGAAGGTCAAAATAGTGACACGTGGCACGTTGTACAAGTTCGCTCTACTGAAACCTTTATATATTCATGTCACCTTGGGAGATTGGTCATAACTCTTTCTTGGAGAATCCAATTTTGATCAGACTGGTGGGATTGGAAAGAGGACTCAGAGGTCTACTGCATGAATCAATTTCAGATCTTGAAGATATGCAATTACAGAGTTAGAACTAATTCAATATCGAGCTTCTACAAGGAAAAAAAAGGTGTGTATTCTTTATAAAATTTTGCATAAGTTTGGGTTGAAAATTTAGTTTGACGTTCAAAGGGCATAGTGAAGCATAATTATCATTAATTGATTCCCCAAATAAAGAAAATGGAAACATCTAGTAAGCAACCTGAAAGCTCTAGCATGACTCATGAAGAAGAGGAAGAAATGCAACATGATATATCAAAATTATGAGACTAAGTGCAACGAATTTCACTCTCACCAAGGGTAACATAAGCTAATATTAATGGTTTAAAAAAAGACGTGGAAGCTAAGATAAATGGTGTGGAAGCTAAGATGGATGGCATGGAAGCTAAGATGAATGGCATAGATGCTGAGATGGAAGATTTGAAGCTAGATTTGACTAAGTTGCTACAAGAAATGCTTACTAATGGTGTAAGGGTAGTAAAGGAAACTCATGATGAGTACAAAATAAATGTTAATCATGATTTCATAGAACCTAATGTTGGATTGAAGAACCGTTAAGTTCCAAAGATTGATATGAGGAATTTTGATGGAAAGGATCTAATGCAGGAGCATTCAGCCCAACAATATCATTGTATTTTAGTAGACATAGGGGGTCTTGTGTTTTAAGGAAGTTGGTTTCCTAAGTATTGAATTAATGTAAATATTTAGGCCTTTGAGTGATTTTAATGAGAATAGGAATTAATTAGATATTGTGAGACATATGTGTAAATGTTCTCGAATGTAGGAGAACATGAGAGGATTATGATTAGTTAGGAATTAGTTTGAGGAAACTGTTGAACAATAGAAAAGTAATTGAGGAATAGTGCCTTAACTGTAACGAAACTGCTAATCATTTCTTGAAAAGAAAAAAAGAGAAGAGGTTAGAGAGGGGGAGATAGGTGTGTTTGTAAGCCTACAGGCGAGAGAGGAAGAGGGGCCACTAGTTAGAGGATAAGGCCAGAGAAAGTCAAAGAATCTTGAGAGTCTTTTTATGTGATTATTTGACGTAAATACATAACTAGATATTTAATTCCAAGAACTGTGTGAATGTGCATTTTGAGCATCAAATGATGAGTTATGTGTGTGTTAGATATTTTGTATAACAAATATCTATGCAGGCAAAGTTCGGCAGAGCACGCAATGGAGAAGAATGTGACAATGGATCGAAAAGGATCTTTGAATCCATTTGAAGGATTCAAGCAAATCTTGGAATGATAATGATTTGAGGAACCTACAGAGGAAAGCTCAAGAGGGAGTCACGCAGCAAAATAGCAAAGACCCAGAACCTTTTGAATAAGTCCAAACCACAGAGAAAAATTGAAGAAACAACGTAAAAACCAAGTTAAGCGGAAGATCAGAGAAGTGAAGAATCGGTGCACAGTAGCCGTTGGATCTTTATGAACAATGACCAAGATTAAATTGCATCGACATGATTCTTATGGAGATATCATAATCGGGCCTTGGACAAGTGTGATGAGCGATTGCTGATTGATCGAGAACTGTTGGATCAGAACCAGATCAACGGATGCGATTCAATCGCAAATCAGAAATCAGCAAAGTGAAGTGATAAGGACAATAGGAATGCGATAGTGCGATGGCCAATACGTCGATAGCGACAAGTGCCAATCACCGATAAAGCGCTGATCAGGATCGGGGAGTGAAATGCAACAAAGAATAAGAGTGGAACAAATAATGTAATTAAGTGTGGCTAATTATGATAAAAGTTCTGGCGTTATCACATATCGGAAGCAGAAGGGTTCATGTGTAGTGAGAATGCAGAGAAGTGATATTACAATCACAATAAAGGGATATCTTGAAAACTTTGCAACAACTGTATTAAAGTAAAAAAAGGTATGAATCACACTACAACCATGCCCCCTCCTATTTCTTCTTTGAACGCTTCATAAAATAGAGATGTGCACCTCGGCGAGATGGCATAATTACATATATAAAACACTCTGCTTTGACTCATTTGACTCATTCCCTCCTCTCCTTATCAGTCAAGTCACTAACATACCTAATTGATAGCTTAACTTCTCAGAGATCGAAGTCAGTAAGGTATGTAGTCGCTTGTCTGCACCGGGTAAGGTTCGGTGGTGAGGGTGAGCCTGTAGCCCCAAATTCACTTATAAGGAGAGGGGGCCCAATATAAGGCCACCATCAGGAGCACTCAAACCTCCACCTCCTCAAATGGCACGAATAGGAGAGAAAGATGTGAAAACCTCCGCCAAGGTAAAAAGGGCACATAAAGCACCTGGATTTGAACTTTGAACCAGGATTTCCCACCCCGATGAGGGGGGTGTCTTTCCATTGAGATGATGCCTTAATCGATTTCTGTTATAAAGGTTTATAGTAGATTAAAGAGCTGACATGAATGGTTTATGGGTTAAGTCTTTGAATGACCCAAAGTAATAAGGTTTATAGGACTTGGATATACATATGTGGCATTAAGAATTAACAAAAGGTTAATGAAGGGTAATGTGGAGTTGTAGAGTCCTAATAAAAAGGAGGATTAATTAAGGGAAATATTGGGCTATTGTAATGAATTTTTCTGCATGAGATTTATTAAAGGGCCTTAACAATATAAGTAATGAGGATTTAACTCAGTAGAGAGTTAACAATTCCTAGGACAAATGTGATTATGCATTGGGCATGCATATTGTGGGTATACACGAGGTTGCCCCTACATCAAGATCCCGTAACATGGATACTATAGATGGAGCAATATTTCGATCTCCATAATGTGAAAAACACACAAAAGGTACACACTACAACTTTATATTTGGAACCAAATCCTTTTGTATGGCATCGATGGCTTTTCTCTCGTAAACAAATTGTCATTTGGGCAGTTTTTATGGAAGAAGTGATAGCACATTATGAGGATACAAAAAGAAACATTTTTTTTAGCCAATTGATAAACCTCAAACAAAAGGATTCAATGATGGAGCACATTGAGGACTTCCAAAAATTGAATATAAGGGTAAAAGATATCCTAGAGGAGCATAGGATTTATGTGTTGATAGGGACTTTAAAAGATAACATCCAAAATGAGGTTCACCTTTGGGAATCTGACTCATTGGAAAAGGCATTCAGGTTGGCAAGAAAAATGGAAAGAAAAATTATGGCAAAAAGGAAGCCTGCCACTCACAGCTACAAGGATGGAAGTGTTGTTTCCTCTAGTCTTCCAGAACCTATAAGTTTGACACCCCAACAATTAGAAGAAAAAAGAGAAAAAGGGCTTTGTTACAATTGTGATAGAAAACACACTAAAGGTCGTAAGTGTGCTAAGAAGAAATTATTTTACATAGATTGTGAAGAGGAGGAAGAAAAGGAACAAGAAACATCAAAAGAAGAGGATATACACCAAGAACAAACCTTAGAGAAAGAAGAAATGAATTCAGCCACATTGGTCAGAATTACCACTCCTCAAGCTATCAAGATAGAAGGACATATCAAGAAGAAAAAGGTAATAGTGTTGAATTATTCGGGCAATACCCATAATTTTATTCATTGTAAGATAGCCAAGGAATTGAACTACTTCCTATATCTGGCACCACAGTGTCAAGTGATGGTTGCAAGTGGAGGAACCATAAATTTCTCTTGAAAGTGCCATAATATCAAGCTATCCATGAGAAAATATTTGTTGAATAGCCGAATCCATTCCATTCCAATGGGTGGTGCTAATGTTATAGTAGGAATCCAATTGCTACAATCCTTGGGTACAAGAACTTTTAATTTTCAATATTTTTTCATGAAATTTTATTCAAAAGGAAATGAAGTTGAATTAAGAGGTATCGCAGGGAAACTAGGAAAGATAATAAGCTTCTAAAGAAAGAACAATGAGGCATAATAACACAATTATGTTCCCCAGAGGTTCCCACATTGAAATCATCTATTTCTCCAAATCTCCAAAAAGTCTTGGACAATCATTCCAAGGTATTTGAGACTCTCAAAGGTCTCCCAACTATTCGTGATCATGATCATGCTAATTATTTGATTCCAGGAAGTGTTCCTCCAAACATCAGGCCTTACAAATATCCTTATGCCCAAAAGAGTGAAATTGAATGTATGGTTGTAGAAATGGTAGAGGCTGGTATAATTTAACCTAGTCAAAGTTCCTTCTCTACTCCAGTAGTATTGGTGCACAAGAAAGATAGATCATGGCACATGTGTCTGGATTATAGGGAGCTCAACAAGCTCACTATTAAATATTAATTTTCTATTCCTATCATTGATGAACTATTGGATGAATTTCATGGATCAATTTACTTCACCAAGTTGGATCTTCGTTCAGGATATCATCAAATCAAAATGAAGATTTAAGACATTCCAAAAACAACATTTAGAACTCATGAGGGTCATTATGAATTTTTGGTCATGCCTTTTGGCCTTACCAATGCACCTTCTACATTTCAAGGTTTGACAAATTCCATTTTCAAACCCTTCCTCAGAAAATTTGTGTTAGTATTTTTTGATGATATACTAATCTATAGCAAGTATTGGAAAGATCATCTTGAACATGTTGACAGGGTGCTCAAACTATTGGAGGAGAAACAATTATATGAAAAAAGCTCCAAATGTTTCTTTGGAGTACAAGAGGTGGAACATCTGGGTCATATTGTATCTCATGAAGGTGTTAAGATGGACCCTAGAAAAATTAAAGCCATTAAGGAATGGAAAATCCTAACATCCATAAAGAATCTTCGAGGATTTCTTGGGTTGATAGGGTATTATTGGAAGTTTGTTAAGAATTATGGGAGAATAACAGCACCTCTAATAACATTATTGAGGAAAGACGCATTTTTATGGACTCCAGAAGCAACAAAGGCCTTTGAACATCTTAAAGAGGCTATGTGCCAAGCACTGGTCTTAGCTATGCTGGACTTCACAAAAACCTTTAATGTGGAATGATATGCCTCAGGAAATGGAATTGGTGTTGTTTTAATGCAAGAAGAAAGACCCATTGCTTTCAAAAGTCATCCAATCAAACAAAAGTATTTATATAAAGCTATTTATGAGAAGGAAATGTTGGCAATACTACATGCACTTAAGAAATAGTGACCCTACCTAATGGGAAGACACTTCAAGTTAAACACAAATCATGATAGTCTTAAACACTTTTTAGAAAAAATATTATCTTTAGAAGAGCAGCAAAAATGGGTCACAAAGATGTTGGGTTATGACTTTGAAATCATCTACAAAAAAGGGAAGCAAAATGTTGTGGCAGATGCACTCTCAAGAAAGGATGAGGATGTGGAAGCATTCCTTTGTGTCATTTCTATTATCTAACCAGATTAGATAAATGAAGCAAGGGATGAATGGAATGTTGGGTTGTGTTATATTCTTTCCACGACTAGCCCACATAGTTAACCAGCGGGTTAGATGGGGGACGGAGCCCCCCTTCGTTGCGCTGATTGTGTAGCGGGGGGATCACAGGGGGTTTGAGGGGTGCAGGTAACCCCCCTCAATGGGGACTGGGGTAGCGCCCCAAAAAAATTTGTTTCTGGAGCTTATATTAGGTTAGGGAGACTTACCTATGATATTTTGCATGATTTTCACACATGGTTTTGGATGCGATGGTTTTCGGTTCATGGTTTTGGACGCGATTGTTTTTCGGTCCATGGTATTGGATGCTTTGGCATGTATAAATATGTATTGTAACATTGAAAGGAACATAATGAAAAATCAAGTTGGTAGTTCCAATTTGGGATCAAGGGGAAATCTCTGTGTGTATGTGTTTCATGTGTTATGCTCTCAAATTGTTTATTTTTTGTGTTTTAAAATTTGTATTCAGGTAATTTTTGTACAGGGTCAAAGCCTACATTTGGTATCAGATCTATTTTGGCTTCAAGGGGATGCCTTTGTTGCTGAGGGGTTTCGCTCAGGCCTGTGGTAGACCCTGTTCAGTGGGAGATCTGCGAGATTAATTCTAGTGGTAAGAGAAGATGACGAGCAGTGGAAAGATAGAGATCGAGAAATTTAATGGCCAGAGTTTTGAGTTGTGGAAACTCAAGATGGAGGATCTGTTGGTGGATAAATATTAGTGGATCATGGTAGATCCAAGTATTAAACCAACGGCAGTGTCCGATGAAGAATGGAAGAAGTTGGATCGAAAGGCAAAGAGAACAATATGATTGTGTGTCTCAGATTCAGTATTGATGAATGTATCAGAGGAAGCTACAGCGAAGGCTTTGTAGGACAAGTTAGGGACTTTATACCAATCTAAGACTCTGGTGAATAAACTGTTCTTACGGAAAAAGCTTTATAACTTGAGGATCAAAGACGGTGACTCGGTGATAAAGCATCTGAACGCATTTAATACTGTGGTAAGTTAATTATCATCTATTGATATTAAAATTTTAGATGAAGATAAGTGCATTAGTTTGTTGTGTTCTCTACTGGATTTGTGGGATAGTTTGGTTATTACAATAGGTAGCAATGCAAGTGCCTTGCAGTTTGATGAAATAGTCTCATCTTTGCTGATGGAGGAAATGAGACGGAAAAATATGGAGAGCCAGAATGGTGATGCCTTGTTTGTACGAGGACGGTCCTAGAATAGAAACTAAAATAAGTCATCGAGTGAGAGGTCTAAATCTAAAGGGAGATCTAAATCTCTAGGAAAACTTGTAAAGTTGATGTGCTATAAATGTGGAAAATAAGGGCACTAGAAAAGGAACTGTAAATCTAAAGCTTCTGATAAAGGAAAGAGATCTAATGATGCTCCTTCTATAGAGGCGAAAGCCACCTCAGATGAAGGTGGGGATGTGTACTTGGCTTTTTCAAGTACACATGTAGATCATGAGGCATGGTTGATTAATTCAGGTGCATCCTTTCACTTCACTCCCCAGAGAGAGTGGTTGTACGAGTATGAGAAATATGATGGTGGTGATGTCTTCTTGGGGGATGACAGGAAGGCTAAAATCGTTGGTCATGGAAAAGTAAAGTTGAAGTTGCATGGTGGAAGGGTTAGAACACTTATGGGTGTTCTGCATATTCCTGCATTAGCCAGAAATCTGATTTCTATAAGTAAGATGGATGATGCAAGTGTAAAAACAATGTTCAAGAAGGATATCTACAAGATGGTTCGGGGGGCACTGGTATTGATGCGGGGAGTTCGAATTGGAATTTTGTACAAGATGCAAGGTAACACTTTTGTTGATGGATGCAACTATTCTGTGGTTCCTGAAAGTGGAGCAGAAAATCTAGTGGTCTCTAGAGAGAAGACCATGCTGTGGCATCAAAGACTTGGACATATTGGAGACAAGGGCCTTCGAATACTTCATGGTAAAGGTATGGTAGAAAGTATGAGTAATAGCTCTTTGGATTTTGACTTCTGTGAAAATTGTGTATATGGGAAGCAGAATCAGGCGAGTTTCCCCTCTACTGGTAAGATGGCGAAACAGATATTAGAGTTTGTGCACAGTGATGTGTTTGGACCTATAAAGCTTCCATCACTGGGTAAGTTTGTGTACTATGTATCCTTCATAGATGACTTCTCAAGTAATACATGGATATATTTTCTTAAGAAGAAATATGAAGTCTTTGACAGGTTTAAAGAATTTAAGGCTCTGGTGCAAAAACAAATAGAGAAGAAGATAAAGGTGCTAAGGACAGATAACAATGGAGAGTTTTGTAGTAAGGAATTTGAAGAATTCTGTAAGAAGTGTGGTATAGAATGATAGAAGTCTACTTCATACACACCTGAGAAAAATAGAGTTGCAAAAAGAATGAACAAGATATTGATGGAAAGGGCAAGAAGCATGGTTAGTGGTGTCAGGTTAGGATAGGAATTCTGGGTAGAGACGGTGGAGATAGCATGTTACCTGGTCAACAAATCACCTTCATCAACATTGGAGGATAAGACTCCATAAGAGGTATGGACTGGTAAGAAACCCTCTCTTTCACATCTGAAGGTATTTGGATGTGATTCATATGTACATGTTTCAAAGGAGAAATGAACCAAGTTGGATAGTAAATTTGAAAAGTGCATCTATATTGGGTATAAGGATGGTTTAAAGGGATATAAGCTTTGGAACCCAGTAAGGAGGAAGGTTGTGTACAAATGAGATGTGGTGTTCAGAGAGGTAAAAGATGTTATTAAACATGAAGTCCAACCAAAGGAACCTGAGAAGATAGAGTTTGAGCTTAAGGAGGAAGAATTAGACTTTACAGCAGAGGAGGAATCAGAAGATGAAGAGCCACAAACTTCGAGTGTGAGAAGATCAGTTCGAGAAATAAGGCAACTAAAAAGGTATAGTCCATCTGCTTTCTATTCAAATTTTGCTTTATTTGTTACTAATGATGATCCTATAAGTGTGAAGGAAGCAGTAGATTTAGAGGATGGAAAATCGAGAAAGAGGCCATGGTTGATGAAATGGCATCTTTGCACAAAAATGAGGGTTGGGATTTGGTGGAGTTGCTGGCTGGAAGGAAACCCATTGGAAACAAATGGGTGTTCAAAAAGAAGACAAATGCAGAAGGAAAGTTGGAGAAATACAAATATTGGTTGGTAGGAAATAGTTATTCCCAGGTGCTAGGAATTGATTTTGGTGATATTTTTTCTTCTGTTGCCAAAGTAGCTTCTATTAGATTACTTTTATCTGTTGTTGTTGCTTTTGATTTTGAGGTAGAATAGATGGATGTGAAGACAACATTTCTTCATGGAGATCTGGAAGAGAAAATGTACATGAAACAACCTGAAGGTTTTGCAGTGAAGGGTAAGAAAGAAATGGTATACAAGTTAAAGAAGTCTCTGTCTGGGTTAAAATAGTCATAAAGGATGTGGTATTAGAAATTTGATACATTTATACGGAGACCTGGCTTCACCAGAAGCAAAGCAGATCACTGTGTGTATTTTAAATTAATTGGTGACTGTGTTATTTATCTGGTCTTGTATGTGGATGATATATTGTTGGTTGGAAATGACAAAGAAATTATCTAGGATTTGAATGCCCAATTGTCCTCCAAATTCGACATGAAAGATCTTGGTGCTGCAAGCTATATTTTGGGCATGGAAATTAAAAGAGATCGGGAAAAGAGGAAGCTCTGGTTAAACCAATGGAAGTATGTCGAGACAATACTATAGAGGTTTAATATGCAAGATATTAAATCAGTGAAAGTTCCCATTCCTATAGTTGTGAGTTTATCTTCTGAACAATGTCCCAAGACATAAGAAGAGGAAGAGGACATGTCCCGTGTTCCATATGAAAGTGCAGTTAGTAGCCTGATGTATGCAATGGTCTATACTAGACTATACATTGCACATGTAGTGGGAGTATTGAGCGGGCTTATGTCAAAGCTAGGGAAGGAGCACTGGACAACAGTGAAGCAGGTTTTCAAGTATTTGCGTGGCACTAGTGATTATGGTTTGTGCTACCAAGGAAAACCAAGATTAGATAGAGTGTTGGATATTCATGGCTTTGTTGATGCAGACTAGGCTAGATATCTGGATCAGAGAAAATCTACAAGTGGGTATGTGTTTAACCTATTTGGAGGTGCAGTCAGTTGGATGAGTGAGAAACAATTTGTAGTGGCACTATCAACTACAGAGGCAGAATACATGGCAGTGACTCATGCAAGCAAGGAAGCAGTTTGGTTACAGAGATTGTGTTCAAGTATGGGGTTAGTACAAGGAGCTATAAGGATAGACTGTGATAGCCAAAGTGCAATTTTCTTGGCAAAGAACCCTTCATATCATTCAAAGACAAAGCATATTGATATTCAATATCACTTTATGAGGGATATGATAGATGAAAAAAAAGTGTTGCTGGTAAATGTGGACACTTTGAAGAATATTGCAGATGCATTGACAAAATCTATGAGCTCTGAGAAGTTCTCTTGGTGTAGAGAAACAATGGGCATTGTAGGGCTGGATAAATGACTAAGCTCTCTCATGGCCCCATGTGGAAAGAAAACAACAAGTGGGAGAATGTTGGGTTGTGTTATATTCTTTCCACGACTAGCCCACGTAGTTAACCAAGGGGTTAGAGGGGGGGCAGAGCCACCCCTTTGTTGCGCCAACTGCATAGTCGGGGGGTCACAGGGGGTTTGAGGGGTGCAGGTAACCCCCTTCAATGGGGTTCGTTGTAGCACCCTAGAAAATTTTGTTTTTGAAGCTTATATTAGGTTGGCCAAACCTACCTATGATTTTGTGCATGATTTTCGCACATGGTTTTGGATGCGATGGTTTTCGGTCCATGGTTTTGGACGTGTTGGTTTTTTAGTCCATGGTATTGGATGCTTCGACATGTATAAATATGTATTGTAACATTGAAAGGTAAATAATGAAAAATCAAGCTAGTAGTCCCGGTTTTGGGATTGAGAGGAAAATCTCTGTGTATATGTGTTTTATGTGTTATTCTCTAGCATTGTTTATTTTTTGTGTTTTAGAATTCGTATGCAGCTAATTTTTGTACAGGGTTAAAACCTACATGAAAGAATGATGAAGAAGTGTGGGAACTCATAAAATTACAAGAAGATCCCAATACATATGATACATTTAGCTGGAAAAATGATTCATTATGGTACAAAGAACGCTTATACCTATGTCAAAATTCCCAACTCAAAGAAAATATTCTTATGAAATTGCACACTTTTCCCTCATGAGGGCACTCGGGATTTTTAAAAAATTAGCATAGGGTTAAGAAGTAACTTTTTTGGGATGGCATTAAATCTGATATTCAAAAGTTTGTGGAAAAATATTTGGTTTGCCAACAAAATAAAGTTGAACCATTTAAGACCTTGGGTCTATTACAATCTTTATCCATTCCAAGTCAATGTTGGGAGGAAGTTTCAATAGATTTTATCATAGTTTTACCCAGATATGAAGGAAAGAGCTTCAACATGGTTGTAGTTCATAGACTTACCAAGTATACACTCTCTTGTGCATTATCTCATCTATTTAAATCTAGTACCATTTCTACTACATTTATGGAAACAATTGAAAAGCTACATGGAAACCTGTTGATGGTGTTGGACCCACCAACATGTTAAGGGGATCTCCCCGGTAATAAGTCCTAATTAGACCTCAGGCTGTTTGGTGTGGGAGTCCCAGCAATGGGTCATAAGGTAATGCCTTAACCGTGATGTCACACAGAGGCAAGTAAGATAACTTTGTTAGTAGCAAGGGTGTCAATAATGCAATGAGTCAAGAAAGGTGTATGAGTGGTTCTAACACTTCGAAGGGGGAAGGAGGTGAAGGTGAGTTCCAGGTTGAAAGGGATCAATCCCAACTTGTCTAGGAACACATAACACAAAAGGACATGCACAACGTCTGGTGGAGCTGTCCATTCAGATGCAGAAGTCACATCATACAAGGTAAGATAACACGTACAACACTCACGGATCAGTCTGAAATGAGTGCAACAATTGTTACAGCAAGGTTCATGTGAAAGGTCTTTCTGATGTTCGAAAGAGCAGTCGACATGGATGGTGACATCATTAACAACATATCAAAACATTAACAACAAGATTCATATAATTTCATGTGAATCAGTTCATACACAAGTATGTCACTTAAACAACATATATCATTAAAGCAACCAGAGTAGTCCAACTACAATAACAACATATGGATGAAAATTTGTTCGCTATTATTATATAAATAAATGTAAGTCACAATCATACAATACATCCATATAACCTGCTAGCCCCAAAAATGGAATGTTATAGCCACATCTACCTACTCCTCGAAAGAGATGTACTAGCTTCGTGCAGTGGAGAAGCCAAGGCATGTTAAAATACTGTCTAAGCCTTCTTCAAGAGAGTCTTGGTAGAAACTTAGCTAACCAAAAGCCTCTACAATGAGTTATGAGGGACTATTTATAGAAAAGGGTGAGGTGACCCTTAACATTCCCCTTTATGACAGTTCAACTATCCTCATGACTCTTCACCTACTCTATGACTATTACATCCAACCATTGACACTTGAATTACACTTAACATGACTCAACATTACAATGCACATGTACTCATGTGAGACAACATGGCTTGAGAAAGCCTTGCAAGAAATGACTAACACTCGGTCCACTATGATGATACCAACTCTTTGACAAGCCTGTGATGGTGAAGGTGGTGAGCTGATGCCAAGCTTGGTCATCCATGATAGTGTGCATGCACCTCATAGTGACATCTTGCTAAAGTGAAGTCTTGCCTCCATTGCCACTGGTGCATTGGTTCTGCCCCTTCATCCAACTCTTCTACTAACATGCACATAGTCTTCTTATATATGGTTGAACTGGAAACACACTGAAGCATAGTGTCCGTGCTGATATTCAAGTGTGTGTTGGTGGTCATGTGCATCAACTTGTTGAAGTACATGTTCAACCCTAGTTGGAATTGGTTCGTGTCTTCACCTTGGTGAGTGTGTTGAATGGATTGGATTGCATGTCAACAACATCCATGCTGTTGAATCCCTTGCATGCAATCAACAATACTGTTCACAATGTCTACTCTGTGTCAATTTTTGGGATGGATCGTTAACTTGTACGGGCACAATTTCATCAGTGAGTTCATGTTGCGCCCACTGTTGTTCCTATTCTTGTTTCAACTCATTCATCTGTATGTGTAGCTTCATGTTCTTCCTGAGTTGTGACTTTAGCACATGCAACTCCTTCTTTGTTCCATCTTTTGCCTTCACGTGATCTTCATGTCATGCTGTCACTTCATAGCCAGAGTTTCCAAAGTTTCTTTCATTATCAGCGGATCTGCTTGATCTTGCAACTTTGTTCCACCTCAGTGTTGTCAACAACCTTCCTCTTGCATTCACTACATTCACTATAGTCGCTACATTCAGTATGATGCCTTCAGCTACTGTTCATGATGCTACTCACTATGATGCTACTGCTTGATGTCCTTGTCTATGAACATCTTGATGTCATTGTGGCTAGGCAAGTCCATGGAAACTTGATTGATTGCATCCCCAAGTGTGCTCTGAATGGTATCTTCATCTATGCTCTCCTGAAAACCATTGTACATGTATTGTTGAAAGCAGATGAACACCTACGATACTTGAAGACTTGGAAACACTCATGGAAAGCAATTTGTCAGTTGAAAACCAAAGTGAACATGAGAACTGACTTGCAACATACATGGGTGTATGATCATAAAGGTTGTGCAATTTCAGCTTAGATGTCGGGAGACCGACTGTCAAGACTGCACAAGGCATAGTCTGGGTTGCTTGGAGACTGATTGACTACTGGAACTACATAATGCATAGTCCAGTCTGGCTACTGACTGCTAGGATTTCACAATGTGCAATTCTAGCTGGGAAGGACTGCTGGCCTGGGGACAAATTTGCACAATTTCTTGGGCCAAGCAGCCATTGTCCTCTAGAAATTTGCAAAATAGTCCCGGAGGCTAGTGCTGGGTAGGAATGCACAAATCTAGATAGGAATTTTAGCCTTCCTTTCCCAAATTGCGCAATGCAGCCTTGGTGAAGGCAGAGCCTGGGCCAAGGTTGGCCTGACTCGCCAACAGGAAACTTAAAGCAATTAAGATAGTGAATGCATAGCGACACTAAGTGATAGCATAAGTGATTGACAATGCATGAAAAACATGAATGAAAGATTCAACAAACAGATCAACATGCATGTGGGTGAGGCAATTCACCTGTTGGGTGAACATCGATGCAAAATAGTTTCATGCATGCAACAATAGTTAAGTAGCAATGAAAATGGAAATAGCACAAGTAGGTATATATGTGAATAATAGCAAGTGTTCAAAGAAATCAAGAAAACAGTACTCCCACAAGAGAAAATGTAAAAAGCAACCGAAGTGCAGCACAAGACATGGGAAACGAGCTTACCCCAAAAGAGTTGAGCTGAATGTGGCGACTGCTCCTAGATGTGATGTGGGATGTTAGAGTTGCAAGGTTGATGTAAGGAATGATCTCTGTAGTGTCTGGCCAATGAGTTTTGATAACATCTAGGTTGTGACGCACATGCCACAAATCTAGGGGAAGTGACACTTGGTGGGAGGTTTCAGAATTGCTCCTTGCATGTAACGTCCACCGCTAGACATAGATCCCTGAAACAAGGGATGACTTTGCATGTTACCTTGGGAGAAAAAACCCATGCATGCAAGTCTATTTTTCTTAGTCCCGTAGGGAACTGGTCAACTCAGCTACACATGCATGAGACTGCTTGAATGCTGGAGAAAAATGCGCATTTCTAGCTGGAGCTAGTGATGTAGCAAAGATGCAATCTTTCACAATCCTCGAACCTGTGGTTTATTGGTCCAATGTATGGATGAAATCATCCATTACGAAGCTAATCTAAGGGGAATCAAAATTAAAAATCAACATATAACATTGAATCCTACACAATACGTATCTACATTAAAACTCAAAAATAATTCATTAATAAAATATTTACATAAGAATTATTCTCATTCCTCACTGTCACACTCCTACATCATACATGCCTTTTAGGCTCTCCTCAATTTATACAAATGTATTAGAAGCCAAGTAGGTTCTAAATCCCTTAACAAACTCCAACAATATCTCTCTTGATCCATAAAATCTCTCATCCAAATCCTAAAAATCCTCTAATTCCACTTTTAGCTCAACTAAGCCTCTATTCTAGAATCCTCTAATCCCTAAGATCTCTATGAGATCTTTACAAGTCTATTATCACTCATATTCTCTCATAATTGAGAATATTTACAATTAAAACCTCACACACATATTTTTCACTCAATTTATTAAAAATATACAAATATATTATAAACATCGCACCCCCTAAGTCAACCAAATATATAATGATTTTCTGAAGTAGGATGCTCTTGCATCAGACTCCCGATGTATAAAAGAAAAATTCATTGTCTCTTATCTATGTGGTCTATCACTTTTTTGTAGTAATGTGACAGCCCCAAGTCTTAATGACTTGCTATCTCCAAGATTCCAAACTTTGTTTTGTTGTTGGTCCTTCAATCTTTCTTCGTGATGCTATTTACAAAATTGGAATAATAATTCATCATGATTACATTCAGGTTCCACATTTGAAATTTTTCTTCCATATGTGCAATATGTTCATGTTCCAACAACATTTTCATTTCTTCAATTTCAACTTTATTATCATTTTCTATGCTTCTGTTGCACCAAATTTGTTGATTTGAAGACATATTATCACATTCTAACTTTGGATTATTCAACCATTCTTCTAGAAATTTTAATTCTGCTCCAATAATACTCATGTTGACATCTGAAATTATTTGATGATTATCAACAACTTCAATTATTTGTTCACCTTCAACATCTTTAACATGCCCTGCATCCACAAATAAGCTATTAGTTTTTAAAATACAAGACCTTTCAGCCTCACATGATGCTTCAAGCACCAATCTTTCACAATGGACTTTTTAGGTTTCAACAAATCCTCTTTGTTGTGACTCAATTTCTTTAAGTCTCTCCTTTTCCAACAAAGAAATATGTATTTTTTCAAGTTCTTTGAACTTGTTTATCAGCTTGGCATTCCATTTATTTTGCAATAGGTTCCATCTAACCCATTTCCTCATTCTCCATCCATGTCTTCGGTCTTCATTCTCATTTTGTTGTAGCCATTCCGTTAGTATGTCAAGTCATGATTTCAATTCCTCGATCTCTTTCTTCATCTTCTATGATGAACTTTATCCTGTTCATTGTCCCCTACAACAACTATTACTTTACCAAGTTGTTTTTTCTAAACTTGGTCAATGGTTCACCTCACTTGAACCTACTCCTAAGCAATCCTTGCTCCTCTTAGCTGCAAGCAACAATTCTATTATCTCTTCAAATTGTACTATAATGACCAAACTTTTTGGGTGTCGAGCTCTGCTGATCATACACCCATTACAATCAATGACACTTTTGACTTGACTCTGAATTCCCCTTTAACCTAGTCTCTTAGTTTAACCTAAAATTTTACATCAATAAATCTTAACTTGAATTTTACATTAAAAAATCTCATTTAAACTCAAATTTATAAAAACTTTTGTTTATTTGATAATTGGTCACAACCTCACTTTGACTCCTCAAATTCACTAAACCTTTATGTGATTTCCTCACCATATCACTCTATATAACACAAAATATTTTCATGTTTCCTTCCAACAATTATTCCACTCACTCGTCACTAATAATACCCATTATAACTTGACACTTTACAAATTTCACAAACTTTCACCTTATTTAAGATTCATTAAAGAGTTTACGTTTTCACCCTAAAAGTGATTTTATATAAAGTGTGTGCATTCCAAAATATGCTCAAATTCATGCATGTTATGATTTCACGCCTGGGTTTGTTTTCTTCAATTAAGTAAAATAATATAATCTCACCACTCATTCTCTCTCATGAACTAAGCACTCATTATCTCTTTTTCACTAATATCCCACATTCTTCCCCTACATTCCTTCATCTAAAACACTGCAATATATATTAATTTATTTTTTTAACACATGATTTCTAATTCCGATGAACTTCAACCAATCTTGCACCACGACACATTAATCACTACTCATACTCGATTAAATCTTACGCAACCGTATCACTACTCATACTCGTTAAGATAGCTAGCAATTATATGAAGCAATCGAATCGCTGAGCTTCTCACTGTCATAATTTATACTGTCATAATTTCTGTTGCTACCTTGACTGCAACTTTATCGAAGAGTGTTGTTGTAGCTTAAATGACAAGTGTAGTGGCAATCCAATGTTCGCCACAGTCATACCAATAAGAATTATTATAAGAATTAGTATAAGAAATCAAGTGATCTTTGACGAAGCAATCAGAAAACTTACTAATCGATTCAAGCATTGTTCCAATACCCAACTCCTTCACTCTCGTCTCCAGTCCTGAATCGAAAGATTGTGGTGTCCGCTCGGTAGTTTTCCCAGAGATTGATGTCGACTGCAATTGCAGTGTTGTGGCAGTGAGTGATATTCATGTCCAGTGGCAAGACGTTCTAAATCTGCTACCCGTTTCTGTCTCAATCAACCGCTCACCTGATGCTTCGTCTTTTCTCCCTTGTTGATAAACATATATTTTACTTAAAGAATGTGTACTTTGAGTCTCTGATACCACTTTGATGTAGCAAAGATGCATTTTTTCACAATCCTTGGACTTGTGGTTTATTGGTCCAACGTATGGATGAAATCATCGTATGGATGAAATCATCCATTACGCAACCAAGGTATCAATATTAAAAATCAAAATATAACATTGAATCCTACATAATACGTATTTACATTAAAACTCAAAAATAATTTATTAATAAAATATTTACATAAGAATTATTCTCATTCATCACTCTCACACTCCTACATCATACATGCCTCTTAAGCTCTCAATTTATACAAATGTATTAGAAGCCAAGTAAGTTCTAGATCCCTTAACAAACTCCAACAATATCTCTTTTGATCCCTAGAATCTCTCATCCAAATCATAAAAATCCTCTAATTCCACTTTTGAATCAACTAATCCGGTATTCTAGGATCCCTTAATCCCTAAGATATCTATGAGATATTTACAAGTCTATCATCACTCATATTCTCTCATAATTGAGAATATTTATAATTAAAATCTCACACGCATATTTTTCACTCAATTTATTAAAAATATACAAATATATTATAAACATCACACCCTAAGTCACCCAAATATATAATGATTTTCTGAAGCAGGATTCTCTTGCATCAGCTCCGCTAGTTGCCTAGGAGATTTACACAATTTTTGGGTAGAGCAGCTAACTGCTACCCAAATTTGCACAAATTATGGGCTGAGCAGCCTTGCTAGGGAAATTGTGCAAATCTTGGTGGGAGTGTTGGGAGGCTAGATTGCATAATCTTAGAGCCCAGTAAGATGTCAAAAACGATTGCATAATTTCTGGAGGGAAGGCTAGTTTCCCTTCAAAAATGCATAATTTTCAAGGCGAAGCTACTCAGCCTGGAGCTGGACCAGGTCTGGGTGAACAACCTCTGAGTGGAATGGATCAAGCTATGACTGATAGGCTGCCTTTGTGCAAGAAAGATGCTAAAGCTTGTGATCTTGACAAAGCAAAGCAAGTTGTTGTAAAGGTTGGAAAGGAGGCTCCAAAATGAAGCTAAGGTAAAATTTTGGAGGGTGGTTGTAGCCACTATAACACTTGGCGACACATTGGTAGAACTCTAGCTCTCTGAATGTACCCTGTTCATGAAAAGCAAGTCTAACACCTCTGGAAGTATTTTTTAGTTCTCAGCTCATCTTGGTTTCACACTAACTTGATTGTAAGATGTAGCATCTACCAAACCATTGGTCTATTGACACACATTCCAAGCCAAGGCAACATAGTTGTTTCGATTGGGGTTGAGGGGTATATAAGTGCAAAAGAAGTATAGTCGTCAGAATCTTAGTATAATCCTTGGTGTTACTCCACTACCAGCAGGCCTGGACAATACCCTAATGGAGTCACATAAAAGCACAAGCATGGATCTGCTGCCATTGAGCCTGGTCAGTACCCCGACAGAGTTACTTGCATAACTGCCCTACGTAGGAAGCCTTTCCCTTCTTTTGCCTTATTCATTTTTCATTTTTCATTTTTTACTTTTAATTTTTTCATTTTTCACTGTGCATAGCACTTATTCATTTTAGAGGCAGAAGAGGGATCCCAACTTATTTAGAGCATAAGAGGTTGTTCTAGCAGAGAAGTAGTTTATTGTATCTTTGACGTGCCTATTAAGGTTTTCCCCCTTACCTTACTCTACTTGACTGAGCTTACAAGGGTTAACCCGAAAACAATCGACTAGAGAAGGTGACACTAGTTAACACATAAGCGTTGTGTTTACACCAAGATTCACTTCGAATAGTACATATTTTCCTTTGATGTATCATGGACTAAAAGTAGCAAGCTCATCATACAAAGGCAAGATGACAGAAAACCAAGTAGTGATAGATGTACAAGCCCTCTTGTACTTTACCCAACTCGCTTCAAGAGCCATACATGGTCTCATGCAAAAATAACCTATGAATAAAACAAGCGAACGAACTAGCAATCAACAAAGCAAAGCAAGAGCAGAAGAAAAATTAAAGCGAAGCAAGTAAATACCAAGCAAACAAAGCACGTAAGCAAACAATATGAAAGTAAACAATTGAAAGCAAACAATACTCATACTCCTACACTAATGGTACATGGGCTTGATCACGTGAAGTGATACTTCCAATGTAGCCACTGGCGCATTGGTAGACCCATGTCGGTGAAGGCTTGGTCTGCGAGCAACCCAGTTGTGCGAACCAGCAAGTAAGAAAGATAGAACAATGATGACAACCACACTTCATGATTCAAAGTCCCCATAGGACATAAGTGAGTGCATGTGCATGACGGGTAATTCGCGGACTTATCATGGTGCTATGTGACAGCATGCAACTTTGAAGCATAATTACACTTTTGACTATGAAATGCAAGCAAATAAAAGAAACAAAGATAACTTGCGCCACGCATGGGTGTTTGAAATTTAAGACTCCTCTAATGCATGAGCAATGGGATCATGTAGTTCGAGTGGAGGAAGTAAAATATGAGTGTTAGATTGATCTTGAGTGCATACAAATGAATGATGAGGAGCTTTGAGTGTTTGAACAATTTCCTGATTGGAAGCGAAACCAACCTTAGGACGACAATGGCCTTACATAACCATCACCTCTAGCTAAAGTGCCTCGATGGTCTGTGGGGATTCGACTTTGTTGACAGATTTATCTTCGTAGACCAGTGGCTTAGATGGATTAACAATGATTGAATCAACATTTCTATTAGATGATGAGGTGAGTATGTCACGACAACCAAGATCAGAAAATTCAGGATGTTGGTCGGCATCCTCATGGTTTGATGAATCACATAAAGGGGTAGATGAGGAGGAATCATGTTCATCCTTTGCATTTCTAGAAAAATTAGATGAAAGATCAAGTGGATTCCTAATGAATGACTTGTACTCTCTTTTTTTGGATGATGGGTGAACATATGGTGTGTCTTGCGAAAGATCAACAATGGGTGCATTCGTGGATGAAGACACACATGCGAAATCATAGATGGTAGGTTCACCAACGATGTTGGGAAAGAATGGAGGGGGCTCAAATGGAAAGGAGTCATCTTTTGCCGAGTGTTGATGCTCAATCTCCCACTCATATTCTTCATGAATGAAAATGTATGTTGGTTGTACAACACCAACTCCATTAGTGGGTTGTTCCTCGTTCACAACATGTGAATAGTTCGGAATGGACAAACACAAGACAATATCATTTGGAGGAACACCCGGGTGCAAAGACGGAGGTCGTAAAAAATAATGAATATGAGAACTCCAAGGACTCACAACAAAATTTGTGCAAAAATTTAATGAAGTGATGTTGGGAGGGTGTGAAGGATGGACAGGTGTGTGAGCATGATCTTTAACATCACTGGGCAAAGGTGGAGCTACTGAATAGGAGGAAGGTAGACAGTCAGTTGAGACAGTGCCCACTTCCACATGAGATTGTGCATCTCCATCAACGAAGAATGTTGAGTGAGGCTTGATCTCAAACTTTCTCTTAGGATGGGTAGATTTCTTAAGGTAGTACTTGAACCGGTCCCAAAGATAGGAAAATTTCATCTGGCTCCTCGGAGCTTGAAACTGTAAGTTAGGGAAGTGCTGCCAAAAATCAATAATGGATTCATGCAGAGTTCTCTATTGCTATAACAGTTTTCGATCAAGATGGTCTGGATCAAAATGATAGAACTTGTCTTCCATAAGATCACATAAGTGCTCAAATGAGTGCTCGGTGCTAGCCGATATGTTAAGCACCCAATGAAATGCAGATTCACGAAGTGTGTATGCAAGCAGCAAACCGGCCTGTTCATCAGAAAACTCATCCTCCTCATGAATCATGGAAAGAAAGCTATGTATTTTCTCAGGCCAAGCCACTTTGCCTTTACCATCATAAGTGTGAGTGGACAAGAGATTGAAAAGCTTCCTCGAGATGGAGACATCTTCACAATTCGAAAAACACCTTGAGGGAAGAAGAGTGCAAGACTCCATGAAATATATGCAAAGGTTCAAAACTAGATGAGAGGACACAGCTTGTCATCAGGCCTTCCTTCTAGTGCCAGAAATATTGACAGTGCATCTGCCAATATGTCAAGGGGATCTCCTCGGTAAGAAGTCCCAATTAGACCTCAGTCTATTTGGTGTAGGAGACCCAGTAGTGAGTCATAAGGTAATTCCTTGACTGTGATGTCACACAGAGGTAAGTAGGATAACTCTATCAGTAGCAAGGGTGTGACTAATGCAGTGAGTCAAGGAAGGTGTATGAGAAGTTCTAACAGTTCGAAGGGGAAAGAAGGTGAAGGTGAGTTCCAGGTTGAAAAGGATCAATCCCAACTCGGCTAGGAACACACAACACAAAAGGACATGCACAACTTTTGGTAGAGCAATCCATTCAGATGCAGTAGTCACATCATACAAGGTAAGATAAAACATACAACACTCACGAATCAGTCTGAGACGAGTGTGACAGTTGTTACGACAAGGTTTATGTGAAAGTTCTGTCTAATGTCCGGTAGAGCAGTCAACACGAACGGTGACAACATCAACAACATATCAACACATTAACAACAAGATTCATATAATTACATGTGAATCAGTTCATACACAAGTATGTAAGGTAAACAACATATATCATTAAGGCAACTGGAGCAGTCCAACTACAATAACAACATATGCATGAAAACGTGTTGGCTCTTATTATATAAAGAAGTGTAAGTCACAATCATATAATACATCCATGTAAACTTGCTAGCCCCAATAGTGGAATGATACAGCCACATCTACCTACTCCTCCAAAGAGATGTACTAGCTTTGTGCAGTGGAGAAGCCAAGGTGCTTTAAAATACTGTCCAAGCCTTCTTCAAGATAGTCTTAGTAGAAGCTTGGCTGACCAAAAGCCTCTACAATGAGTTATGAATGACTATTTATAGCAAAGGGTGGGGTGACCCTTGACATTCCCCTTTGTGATAGTTAAACTACCCTCATGACTCTTCACCTACTCTATAACTGTTACATCCAACCATTGACACTTGGCTTACACTTGACATGACTCAACATTAAAATGCACATGTACTCATGTGAGACAACATGGCTTGAGAAATTCTTGCAGGACATCACTGACACTTGGTCCATTGTGATGAGACCAACTCTTTGACATTCTTTTGATGCTGAAGGTGGTGAGTTGATGCTAAGCTTGGTCATTTGTGATGGTGTGCATACACCTCATGGTGACATCTTGCTGAAGCAAACTCTTGCCTCTGTTGCAACTGGTGCATTGGTTCCGCCTCTTCATCCAACTCATCTACTAACATGTGCATGGTATTCTTAGGTACGGTTGGACTGGAAAAACATGATGCATAGTGTCTGTGCTAATCTTCAACTGTGTGTTGGTGGTCATGCGCATCAACTTGCTAAAGTACATGTTCAGCCCCAGTTGGACTTTCTTTGTGTCTTCGCCTTGGTGAGTGTGTTGAAAGGGTTGGATTGCATGCATGCTCTCAATGATATGCATATTGTTGAATTCCTTGCATGCAATAAACAACACTACTCACCATGTGTTCTCTGTGTTAGCTACTGGGATGGATCCTTAACTTGTACAGGTGCAATTTCGTCTGTGAGTTCATGTTGTGCCCATTGGTGTTCCTGTTCCTATTGCAATTCATTGGTCTATCTATGCCGCTTCATGTTCTTCTTGAGTTACTACTTCAACACATGCAACTCCTTCTTTATTCCATCTTCTGGCTTCATGAAATCTTATTGTTGTGCCATCACTTCATGGCCAGAGTCTCCAAAGTTTCTTTCATTATCAGTGGATTTTCTTGATCTTGCAACTTTGTTCTGCCTTAGTGTTGCCAACAACCTTCCCCTTGCATTCATTGCATTCGTTGCGTTCACTACATTCGGTATGCTGCCTCCAGCTGCTGTTCATGATTCTGCTCACTATGATTCTGTTGCTTGATGTCATTGTCTATGAACAACTCGATGTCTTCATGGGTAGGCAAGTCCATGGAAAATTGATCGAATGCATCCTCAAGTGTGCTTTGAATAATGTCTTCATCTCTGCTCTCCTAAAAACCATTGTATCTATATTGCTGAGAGGCAGATGAACACCTGGAGTGCCTGAAGACATGGCAACACTCATGGCAAGCAATTTGTCAGTCGAAAACCAAAATGAACATGAGAACTGACTTGCAACATACCTGGGTGCATGATCATAAAGGTTACACAATTTCGGCCAAGAGGTCAGGACACTGACTGCTAAGATTACACAAGGCACAGTCTAGGTTGCTAGGAGACTGATTGATTGTTGGAACTACGCAATGCATAGTTGAGCCTAGCTGCTGGCTACTGGGATTGCACAATGCACAATTCTAACTAGGAAGGACTACTGACCTAGGGACAAATGTGCACAATTTCTTGGGCCAAGTAGCCACTGTTCTCCACAAATGTGCAAAATAGTCTCGGAGGCCAATGTGGGCAAGAATGTGCAAATCTAGAGAGGAAGATGAGCCTTCTTTTCCCAGATTCCTCAATGTAGCCTTGGTGAAGGCATAGCCCAGGCCAAGGTTGTCCCGACTTGCTGATGGGCGACTGAAAGAATGTAATTCAATGAATGCATGGTGATAATAAGTGATAGCAGAAGTGATTGACAGTGCATGCAAAACATGAATGAAATATTCAACAAACAAATAAACAAGCATGTGGGTGAGGGAGTTCATCGGTTGGGCAAATGTTCGTGCAAAACATTTTCCTGCACACGACAACAGTGAGATAGCAACGAAAACTGAAATAGAGCTAGCAAAAGCTAGTATATATGTAAACGACAACAAGAGTTCTAAGAAAGAAAGCAAACAATACTCCCACAAGCGAAAACAAGAAAATCAACAAAAATACAGCAAAAGGCATCTGAAGCAGGCTTACCCCAAAAAAGTTGAGTTGAATGTGTAGACTACTCTGAGATGTGATGTGGGATGTCAAAGCTACAAGATTGATGTGAGGAATGAGCTCTGCAATGTCTGGTTGATGATTTTTGATAACATCAAGGTTGTGATGTGCATGTCGCAAATATAGGAGAAGCGACACTTGGTGGGAAGTTTCGAAAATCACTTCTTGCATGTAACCTCCAACTGCTAAGCATAGATCCCTGAAACAAAGGATGTCTTTGCATGCTACCTTGGGAGAAACAACTCATGCATGCAAGTCTGTTTTGCTCAGTCCCAGAGGGAACCAGTCAATTTAGTTGCACATGTGAGAGACTGCTTGACTGTTAGAGAAAAATGTGCATTTCTGGTTGGGAGCTGGGCTAGCTGCCCAGGATATTTGCACAATTTCTGGGAAGAGTAGCTAACTGCTACCCAAATTTGCACAAATTCTGGGCTGAGCAGCCTTGCTGGGGAAATTTGCGCAAATCCTGCTGGAAGTGTTGGCAGGCAAGATTTCACAATCCTGGCGCCTAGTAGACTACAAGAGAGGATTGTGTAATTTCTGGAGGGAAGTTTGGTTTCCCTCCAGAAATGCACAATTTCCAAGGGGAAGCTACTCAAGCTATAGCTGGACCAAGTCCGGGTGAACAACCTGTGAGGGGAATGGATCAAGTTGTGACCGATAGGCTCCCTTTGTGCAAGAAAGACACTGAAGCTTCTGATATTGATGAAGCAAAGCAAGCTGATGTGAAGGTTGGGAGCAAGGCTCCAAAAACAAGCTAAAGGAAAATTTTTAGAGGGTGGTTATAGCCGCTACAACAAAACCCAAAGATTATTGTATGAAATAGAGATCCCATTTTCACTGGAAATTCTTGGACATAATTATTTTCTTGTCTTGGTACTTAGTTGGCTCATAGCTCATCTTATCATCCTCAATCTGATGGGCAAACTGACATAGTAAAAAAATGTTTGGAAGGATATCTTCGTTGCTTTGTATCTAATAAATAGACACAATGGGTCAAATGGTTGCCTCTAGCTCAATGGTGGTATAACACTTCCTTCTATACTGCAACAAAAATGACCCCATTTAAGGCACTTTATGGATAAGTAGTGGAAGATCACATCAAGCATCAACAACAAGTTCTCCAACTCTTAAAGGATAACCTAACTTTGGCACTAAATAGAATGAAACAATAAGCAGATCAACATCGCAACTAAAGAAGTTTTGATGTAGGTGACTCGTTATTTCTATGGCTACAAACATATAAACACATGTCCTTCAAGCAAGCTAAGAAGGATAATAAATTATCACCAAAGTATTATGATCTGTACAAGGTGTTGCAAAATATTGGTACTATGGCATACAAATTGGAGCTTCCTGTAGCTTCTCGATTGCACTCAGTTTTCCATGTTTCATGTTTAAAGAAGGTTATAGGCGACAAGCTCCCAGTGCAAAAAATATTGCCAGAACTTGACGAGGAAGGAAAAATTATATTGGAACCGGAAGTAGTCATAGAAACAAGATCTCGACAGCTACAAAATCGATCAATTTCAGAGTATCTTATCAAGTGGAAGAACTTATCTGCGGAAGATTCCATATGGGAGGATGAGAATTTTATACAGAAGTATCTAGAACTACTCAAGCATTGAGGACAACACTTTTTTTGAAGGAGAGGGGCATGCTGGGTCCCTATAATACTAGTGATTACCCTATTACTATTGTATTTGTACCCCTTATTAATATTGTTGTGCCCCTGTTGCTCCCATATTGTTATTACTATGCCCCATAGAATCCCTCTATTGTTATTTTTGTGGCTTTATATTATTATTGTTAG
>APFE030789512.1:0-35885 GCA_000404065.3 Pinus taeda
ACACTCCTTGAAGACTAAGCACCACATCTTTATGGAAAACGCATCTATTATCGCAAGGGAAGAGCAGCATCAGAGGCGAAAGATCAGAGAAGCACTTGAGATTATTAAGCATCCTCATAATCTGAACAGAGACAATGGTATGGAGATTAGCGGGCGCTGGCTTCCCTTGATCAGTGAAATCAAAAAGCGCCAACCCATCCCCAGGTAAGGCCTTCAGCAGGTATGTTATCCCTACCCTATTCTATTATCAGTGGTCAGTAACTTTTTATCATATAATTATTATCATTAAAATTCTTTAATATATCAATTTCTATATAGCCATTAATTAATATATTAATTATCATATTAATTAATTATAAATATTAACTATTTATAATTGTTAATATGATTTGGTTAAATATATTAATTTAACTTATATATAGAAATTGATATATTATCCTAGTATTTCTATATGAATTAAAATTTTTTTATCCCTTTATATTCTAGTATTAACTATTTATCATATTAATTAACATTTTAATGTTATAATATTTTCTATATAACTATTAATTAATATATTAATTATCATATTAATCAATTATAAATATTTATAATTGTTAATATGAATTAATTTAATATATTAAATTAATTTACATAGAAATTAAATTAATTAAATAAAAAAAATTTAGTTCAATCTTTTAAACTAAATCTATTGATATTATCTCCTCAAAAATTTTAATTAAAATAAAAGATAAATATAAATAATATAAAAGATAAAAAGTAAAAATAAAAATAAAAATAAAATTAATTTAAGATTCTAGCTGACAGTGTGTTCCTAAAATTTTTCCCTCATAAGTATTTATTCTGTCTTGATTGCTCTTCTTTTATCATCATTCTTAACCCTGATGATGGATCCCATTTGGGATTTGAAACGTTGGTATAAAAATGTTCATACTGTGGATTCTCCAGTCAATAATTCGAAAGATACAAACCACAGATCTCTTAAATCCAAAAACTTTGTTTATCATCAAAGCTGGATCTATGTCGTTCTCCCAGGGAATCTGAGCTTCATTCTCCTCTCCCCGACAACGATGCCAATTATGTTAGGATTCCAAGAAACTCTCCTAGGTTTTAGCTCGAAGATGCCTGGTAACATATAAATTCAACTATTGTTGCAAGATTTAATGGAAGGAATGATGGTTTGGTTCAAGCCAGATAACCACTTCTACTCTATTTCACTCCATACATGCATGAAAACCCTCATACTACAAGGCTTTAGACCACCAATGCTCACATTTTAGATATTAGGTGAATATGGAGAATACTAACCACACTGGCAGATACACATGACCATGTGATGGCCGACTGCAACTAGTATAGAAACCTATGAATATAATCTATTAATGCAAAGATAGGATGACAACTCTCCTGCATTAAGTAGAAAGAAACCTGAGCAACCTATTCAGTGATGCATTTAAGATTTTAACACAGAGATAAGTTGACAATTATCTAGTGCTAAACATCGAGAGATCAAGAACACAACATATCAGGTACATGCTTAGAACAGAGGAAAATGGACAATGAGCAGTTAACAACAAAAGAAGCTTGTATTTGTTGAAAAATGAAGATGAGACACTGCAAGTGACAAAATGTCTACAGTCTCCAGAAGTTGAACTTTACATCAAATGCCAACGTTGATTACATCTTGCTCCTGGATATTTATAAGTTTTAGTTACAATGCACTTGGTCGTTTAGGTATGGAGGGGTCATAATTGACCACCGACTGCATTTAACTACTTGATGGAGTCTCTCAACAAGGTTTCTTGCTTCACTGTGCAAATCTAATCTGTACAACTGGTGTGCTATCGTTTAGGTAGTTAGAATGCTCGAAGCAGTGAAGTCCATGACTGACAAATTTTGTTACAGAGCCGTGCTATGTCCTTTTCTCCTTTTGGCCATGCTTTCTATTTAATGTGGTTGTTGGGGATATTACTGTAATCGATCCTAGCAGAGTTGGTCATATCCTTCTTTGGGCAACATAATGGTCATAGGACATGAGATGCATGGATACCTAGACAGTTGGGATTGAGAGAGAGAGATGACCGTCAGATTGGGGAAATGGATGGCGAAAATGGCTCGGCGGAGGCTATTAGCTGAGATGGGAGTGGGGTGTGTTAGGGCCGTTGGATCTTCAGCGGAAAAATCAGACGGTCGTCGAGCGGAAAAATCAGACGGTCGTCGGGCAGTAGTAGTTTAATGGGCATGGGTGTTTAATGGGCGTGGGCGGTTTGGTCGGGCAGTAGCAGTTTTCATCGCAACGCTTTCAGGAACTAAGTGGTAAATGCCCGCGACCGAGCGATTCCACTCAATGATCGACACATAGCAGTGGATGAGAGAGAAAACCCACTCTCATCGCGCATTATCGCTCGATCAAGTTGCCCGTGTGATGTATGCGAAGACCATCAGATCTGGCAAAGATGAATTTGATAGTGAAAATTGGTCAAGTAGGTCACCTTTATCGGCTGCGATGTGGGCCATTAGATTTTCGGGGAACGATCAATGGCGAGAAAGTGATGAGGGGTTTATGAGCGTGTGAGGGTGTAGGGGTAAGGTTTTCTGGTTGGTTTGACTTTGCACTTAGAGTTGGGGCCAAAGGGGAATTTGTCGGATTTTAGAAGGTTTATTTAGGGAATGGGAAAGGTTTAGAGGTGAGTGGGGTGAAGGAAGAAAGGGAAAAGTGACTAATGTGAGACCCCTTTGGACATAAACAAACAAACCATGCTTTTTTCTGACCTTAGAAAGTCAGCGCTGCATAGCAGAGCTAACATGTCCCTTTTCAAACTCTCTAAACATGAAAAGGACTGAGTTATCCTTGTTGTTAAACTTGTTAAAATAATAGCAACAAACTTGTCCATCTAGACAAGATAGAGTTTCACCGTCGCTAGAATCATTAAAACATCAAATAGTGATGGGTTTGCCCGAAGGGCGAATTATAGAACAAGCATATGTTATCCTCCTCAAGCTTGATAAAAAATAAAGAGGTATTGGTTAGCAATGACTGGGGAAAATGGGAAAAATCTTGGAAACTTATGGTAGCGAGTTGCTCTTGAACATGACACTTTCACTTCATCTCCGTGATTAAGCTGGGTTGGGACATTTCGTTTGATGGTTATCGTACCATTGGTCTATCACACCATCCATCATTTTTGTTTTGGTTCAACGCTACCAATTCATCTTAGTGTCATCGAGATGTTCAAGAGAAGTCATCCAGTTAAAGTCTCATCTGTTGCAATACAACAAACCTTCATTTTCATGACCGTCATTCCTGAACCTTGTGTCGTTAGTTTGTTTTCATCTCCAAAAATAATTTACTTCGTTTCGTGTCGTAGATGTGGGATACATCAAGGCCCTCCTACGACGAGTCACTTCTTGTCGACATCAGCTCATCATCCAAGAAGTTGACTTAGAAACGCCCTTTCAGTGCTTTGAAGCTTGCATACATCAATGGCAAGTTTCTCCCTTCCGGCGATAGGTTGACATCAATGGCCTACGACCGAAAGATTTTGCATGGTGTTCGACATCAAATCATCTATTCAAACCACGTGAAATGTATTGTAGTACCTTGAGGATCATCATCGCTATCGGTGATTCCTCTCACACCTGTTAACAACTCACATCATTGGCTGGTAATCAGGCGATGTCTCTCCATGTTTGATCTCAGAACATCTTTTCATATGGTTAGACTTGTACATTGAGTGAAGATTGAACGAGTTTGAAGACTCTGGATCTAGTTTCATCCATTCGAGCTATGATATATTCAGGAGTACCAAATCAAATGTACAAAGGCTTTACACAGATGGTAATCTGAATCATGGATCACAAATCTATATATGTAGAATCACAAGTCTATATATGTAAATGACTACCTGATCTATGTACATGTAATGAAATTTTATAAGCTGAGCATGGGAATGCCTCCCTCAGCTAGTTCATGAGAAAATCATATTATCAAGATATATTGTATTGTAATTGATGCAGGTCACCTTCCAGTTCAAAACTTTCGATCCTCATGATAAAGCATTTCACCCGACATGAACATTTACGACCTCATGCTTTAGGGGGAAACTATTATAGACATATTTGGGAACATTAACCCCAACTCACATTTCGATGTATTAGGGTTCATCAATCCCTAAAATAGTTTTTTTATGCCCTAAAGGAACTAAGTCATCTGAATGCCTTATTCCCCAAAAGTTCCATCTCAAAAGTCATCTAGAAAGTGCCTAAAATGAATCATTACTGAAAGCCCCGTGTTAGGGTGTTATGCATAATAGGTACTGTATTTTAAAAGTGCTATGCATAATAGTTTGGCCCTCTAGAAGGTGCGATGGGTGAGGTAAGACAAAATTCCGGAAGAATTTGAGAGTTGGTTGCTCATGGAAACTTCTAGAAACTTCTCCTGTTCCACCTGCCCCTCTGAGTTTGCCCAAGGATGACTAAGGTAATTTGGAAACCACCTCCAATTCCCATCTTTCATGGAACCAATTCCTAAAAATAGAAAGGCATTCATCATTCCCATTGATGACTCAACCTCCTGCAATCATCTATAAAAGGATCCCTCATCCAAGAGATCAGGGGGCTGAATTATTCTGAGTTGTAAAGAAGTGCTACTAGTTTCAGTATTGAGGTGAGAGAATTGTGTTATTGTTGGTATGTTCTTGCTAATTCATGAGGTGAATAAGGCTTGAAGCTGGGAGGATGGTGCTAGATCAGACTTCTTATGGGTTGTAATTCTCCTTGTTATCAATAAATTTCTTCAAGATTTTTCCCAATTGATTGTGTTAACTGTAAATGCATTCAGTTGTTTATCATATTTTTGATTCTATGATGTTCATGTTGTGATGGATCATTATGCTTTGACAGGTCTTTGTTGTTGTAGCTATGCAGGTACTCTCCAAGCGTGTTAAGTACAGGGAGGAGTTACGGGATCAGCTAAAGGAGAGGCAGATCAAGCGAGGATTCAAGTGAAAGTTATAGGTTGGTCTTTCATAATCTCTTTCTTATCTATCACTCATAGGAAAGATAGTGAATTGCTTTGACTATTGTTTCTAGGTTAGCTACCAAACCTAGAGGGCTAGCATTTCTTAGAAATACTAGTTTTTGCAAAAACAGTGGGTGTTAATTAAATTTGCAAGTGGGCATCGAAAAGGTCAAGCTTCGACTTATGTGTTAGTTCGATGAGCCGAGAGGTTAAAAGATGGGTGTTGTTCTTATTGTGAATGGGTTCGACCACAATGGTTTTGTTATGGTTTGGGCTATGCATTTATATGCATATCTTGGCTCTTGAGGCTATGTTTAAAAATGATACTTAAACCTGGTGGTTTGGTATCCCCCTTACAAATCCTTCCACTAATTTATACAATCCTTTAAAAGGGATTTATCTCCCTAAATTTGGGTTTGAAGAAAGTGCGGTTTCGAATAGATCTGGCACTTTGGCTTCGATCGAACTAGATATTTAGTAGGCCTATTATTTGGGCCTGCATCAAGTTGACTTACATGTGAAAGATTAAGTGATGCGAAGCTCCATAATTTCATGCAATAATGGCTAGAAATTGAATTTCTGCATGGTATAGATGGAGGATTTGTTGGTCGAAGATGGAGATGATGCTAGGAATAACATTTACATGATGAATGCTAGCCAATTAAGCTAAGAAAGCTTATTGTTGTGGTGTCAAAGTATAAGTCTCTACACTTACGAAGAACAATGTTGGTAAAGAAGAAAGATCAATGTAATAGGTAGTATCTTGGTGATTATTAAAATAAAGTATGTGAATGTTTGGCCCACTCTGAATACGAAAAATACATAAACACAAAATGATCAATGGAATATATTCCCCATGCGTACGTAGGCTAACCATGGTCATAGCCAAATAGACTTCATTTCATGATGTTATAATGCATGACACCTAAGTAGGGAGCCTAAGTAGCTTGAGATTCTTGAATTTATCATGCAACCAATTGGAAAGGCAAATTCCTGCATCACTTGGTAAGATATCTACTTTGGAGCAGTTGGACTTGTCCAAAAACAAGTTGACTGGAGAGATTCCTCAAGAGCTCTCTAAGTTGTCAACGCTGGCAATTTTTTATGTTTCCTATAATAGCCTATGTGGCTTAATCCCAAGAGGCACACAATTCTCTACTTTTAATGTCGCATCATTTCAAAAGAATAAGTGTTTACAAGGTTGTCCTTTAAATTCTTGCAATGTAAAGAAAGCACCAATGGGAGAAGGAAATAGTGGCAAGAGTAATCATATCAAAGTGGGATGGATAAGCCATTTCGATGAAAAAAAGTCATTATTAGCATTAGTTATGGGAGTTGGGATTGGATTTGGAGTGGTTGCTATGTTTATATTGTGGGAAAGAGCTAGGCATTGGGTGTTGGGTTTACCCCCCAATAGGTCACAAGCTTTCTATGGAGAATATTGATTCCCCAGATAAAAGACTGTAAAGACATTTTGGTTTGTGTTTGAATGTTTCAAAATAAATATGATTTGGTTTCTATGGAGAATATCCATTCCCTACATATAAATAATGTAAAGTTGATTTTTTATCTATGGAGAATATCCATTCCTTACATAAAAAGAATGTAGAGATGTTTTGGTTTGTGTATTTGAATGTTTCAAAAAAGAGACTTTGTTTTTCTATTTGAGTCTTTCAAAATAATCAATATATGATAAATAAAATAACCTATAACATATCTAGAATATTATCAGAAAAAACTATATTTTTTTAATATAATTTTTTGAAGAATCAATAGCTACACATAACCAAACGAATTCTTTTAAATATCACAATAATCTCCAATTTTCATAAAAAAACCACCATCATAAATTATCCACTTAATATTTACTTAACCAAAAAACAAACAACAAAACATAATTATCTTAAAATATATACAAATATAACCTTTAATATCATAATAACATTTTACTAATTTTTCAAATAAGTTTTAAAATATAAAAATTATAAATTAAAGTTATAATAATATTTCATTATTTATATAAATAAATATATAATATCATTTAATATAATATTTTAACATTATTTATTATTTTACATTTACCTTTGTCATTACCATCATTGAACTTACTCTCGCCTTTGCTACAATTATTGTTATTAACTTTTAAAATAAATTTACTTTAAAACCTAGTTGTTCCCAAAAATATTACTACAATATTAACCAACAATATGCTTAACATGTCATCGAACTACTTTACATGTCATCGGAGTTAAATTTTCATTATGCAATTGCCCAACATATGCTTTGTTGCACTCAAAACATTATCTGTTAAGTTTTTCATCATATTTGTTATTCCTTTTTAGTTATTATAGTGAGAATGCAATTTTAAAAATGTTTAAATTTTTTTATATCTTTTTCGCTATAAAAATTTATCTAATTTGAATATTTAATTATATTTTAATTAAAATTTATTTTTAATTCAAATTGGAATTTGTTATTTATATATTAATTTAAATTAGAAAATTATTATTTATGTTTTAATATTACTATTTAAAAAATAAAAAGGAAAATAAATTATAAAAATATATTTTAAACCTGTATATTATTTTATATTTATAAATTTTATTATCAGATGTGTAAATATTTAATGAAAGGATTTTTCTTTAATTATTATTATTTTTTATTTATACACATAAATGGTGTGTTTTATAATTTAGTACAATGAAATTTAATATAAGAAATATGTATAATATACATTTACGTAATAATGAATAATTCAAATTAATATAATATTAAAAATAACTAAAACTATCACAATTCAATTTAAATGAAGTTAAATATTTTCTTATACCAAAATATAATGTAAAGAAGAAAATTAAAAAAAATATTGAATATTACTTATTCATGTATAAGTAGAGATCTTTTAAACACCAAGAGGGTATATTTTTTAATTTGTTGTTTATTTGTTAAATAGATTTAGAATCAAAATAAATTTACATTGATTTTTATTAAATAGTAGAGTAATAATATAATGTTTTTTTCCTTAAAACTTAAAACAAAGTGTTATAAAGTCCAGATGCAATTCTAGATGGAAAGATAATATTTCAAATTATAATTTTCTACATTTTCTTTATCAAATAAGTTACAAGATCATGATAACCAAACACTCATAAAATTTATGAATTAAATAACTATCTCTTAGAAAATTCTAAATAATAACTAATAATACAAAAATATTCTAAAATAATTGCAAACAATAATTAATAACAAATGTAATAAAGATAATTATGGAATGAAGTAGTACCAAACTGATATATTATAGAAAATCCTAATACATATTTATATAGTTCATTGGTATGTAGCTGATAGTCTTCCATCTACCTAATACTTAGGATATATAACTAGGATAACCTCGAACCTATGTTTAAAGTAGGTAGATTTTTATTCATAAGATATCTAAAATATTTTGGCTCTAAAATATGTTTTAAAATAGATTTTGAATATAAACTCTTATCGTGTTATGTCATATAAAAAAGTTATTATTAAAAGACAAATTAATATAAATAATTTAAATTTTATAGTAATAATACTTAAAACATGATTTAAACACACAGTATCTTAGTACAATAATGTTTAGATGATTATTACTATTACTGGAATGTGATTATTCATTACAATATAGTTTTTGGCTTATGGGGATGAACAAACTTTATGCAAAAATGCAAAGTTCTAGTGCTTATAGAAGCCTTAAGTGTCGCACTATGGCTAGCATTCGAATTGGTTGCCATTATTGGTCAACAATAAGTGCCCCCTATACATATGTGCTTTAGCTTACATTTTATGAAACTTGGACACTTTTTTCTATAAGTTAAGCGACTTAGATTATGTATGGTAGTGTACCACCTTAACAAATCTAAATATTGGTACCATCTTGTTAGGCGTATAAATGGTTTGATGTTTTATGACTTTTTTTATTTATTCATGAATTGCAATTTGGATTAAATAAGGGGATTCAGGAATAAACCGATATCATATCATGTGGATTTAGAATTGAGGGGTAGGTAGGTTAGGGGGTTGGGGTGGTATATAAATAGTCACATAGTTATTCAATATATTAGATGATATTAAGGAACTAACAGGGGATGTGTAACCACCCCTCCCAAGATTATCCACTTTTATGGGCTCTCCAAGGTAAACATGAGCTAAATGTCACTATGATATGACCTGATTCCTAAGATCCATTTAAGCAAGTGGGACTTACAAATTGAAGACTTATTGACATTCCTCAGGGACTACAAACCACTCATGAGGTAAACAACCACCCCAGGTGACCAATCCCTGAGTTGGAACTCTTTTTCACTACCTTGAGTCCATAACCGCACCCATAAAAATGCATGCATGCGGTTATGAGGCTCCAACTGCATGCATAGACATGCCTCCATGTTGTTATTACCTAAGATCCTCAGTTTTGTGCTAGCAGTTGCGAGATCTATGCCACTTTTTCAGGCTAGCCTCCAGACCATTATCCAAAACTACCTGTAACTTTCCAAAATGATAACAATGATAAACAATCCAAACTTGAGCAAGTTCATGACCTAAACATGCCCAATGCATACTAGACATTTTGTTGAACATATGGTAAACATGAAAGCTATAGGTCATGAATGCATAACTGATCAAAAGGGTCTAGATTTCATCTAAGAATCACCAAGATGACTCAATTCCCTCTCAAGCCAGCTGCATCAACACTTGTTAGCCCATGAATTCATCAACCATTCATTAAATTATCAAATCATAATAAGAGCCATAGATAATGACATCATAGAACTATGCAAATAACCAACATATAACAAAAATAGGAACCATGACAAATTTGCCATAAAATCAACATAATAACAAGTACATGTGCTCATTAATCACATAGAGAAAATAACTCATCATTACATATGCACAAGCGAGCCAAGTCAGGGACTTCCATGTACCACCCGACCATAGATTGGGCCAAAACAAATATTTCTTTCAACCAATCACCCTTGTGCCATATCCAAGCATGAATGTGGGATATCATGGGATAAATCAAGACATAACAATAAGAATCCAAAGGTTAAACCACCTTCACCCTTAAGCTACCATGATCTCACCTAAACTGGTCTCGAGATCACAAACCAAACCAAGCTTGGATGCCTCATAATTCCTTCACCATACCTTGAGGAATTTCCCTGTCTCCACCCACCTGTTAAGGGCTTCCTAGAGAAAACCATCTCCATCCCCAATCCTTTGGTATTTTCCTAAGACCACCTCACTCGGTTCCAGAGCCATCCAATAATCCAAAGCTTAACCAAGAATGAATCCCATCACACCATAGCTATATATGAAATGGAAAGGCAAGGCTAAAACCATTGATAAACTAGGCAAAATCCATGCCAATGACAACAAAATAACCAAATAAAAAAATTCATATATCATGGATTCACACCTTAGCTAGGAAATCACACATGCCACATGTTACCTACAAAATCCTCCTACTAAAATTGTTGATCCAACCTTCCTTTAATTTCCCTTGCTTTTCCTTTACTTGTCCTTTTCTTTCCTTTTCTCATCCTTTCTCCCAATCTAAGTGAATGCTAGAGTGCTCCAAGAATACTATAAGTGTATGAGAAAGAGAATGAAAGTAGAGAGCCAAAACTGAACTAACAAAAGTTGTGATTTTTTTCTATGGTGCCCTTTTTATCATTGAGGCCTCTTTTTTCTTCATTTTCCTTCAGTTTTCCTCCAATTTCCCTCACATGCAAATTTTTGCCTCTTCATCTCCATTTTCTCCTATTTTCCTTTATTTTCATAATTAAATGCCAATTAATGCCTCTTTTCCTTTGCCAATTTCCTTAGCAATAATAAACTACAAATTATGCCCAGTGTAGTGTTTACCCAACATTCAACTTGGAATATGTGTCCCATGACCTTGGTCTTATTATTTTTTCCTTTATTACGTGAAACTTTAACTCGAGCTTGTTACAAAGCCCTCCCACTTGGGGAACACCTTGCTCAGTGTTCTATGACACCTATGACCAACAAACCACTGAAAACAAAATATACTGCCTACGAAGCTTTATAAAATAGCTTGATGCAAAATTTACAATGAAAACAAAAAAAACATACTTCTTATTGGAGCTTTATAACATAGCTCATTGTGATATTTACAATGACAACCATATACATATATATGCCAAAAGCACATTTTCTTGAACTAGAAAATAATAAGGATGCATCGCTTACATCTGATCAACCATCTCCCATGTAGCTTCATCGAGTTGAACGTGCTTCCACTGCACTTTAAGTTGCTCTATTACTCGGTTTTGGAGCATGAGTTGTTTCCACTATAGAATGCACTGTAGTTATGGTTGGAACTCTCCCTTTTGGTTTCACCTACAATATAGACCAATCAATCACATGATCAATATCTCTTAAGTAATGAAACATGGAAAAAATCATAGACTTTCACTGTTGGTGACAATGTAAGTTTGTAGGGCATTGGTCCAATCCTATTAAGGATCTTAAAAGGCTACAATATCGAGGTGCCATCTTGGCACATGATCCAATCCTAAAGCAGCTCCTCTTGGGATTGATGAAAGTACACATGTTCCCGAACCTGAAACTCCTTGAATGTTCTATGATGATCTGCACAACTCTTCTGTATGTCTTGTGTTGCCTTCAAATTCCTTTTGATAACATGCATCTCCTACTCCATCTCAGCCAACATATCCGGTCCAATCAACACCCTATTCAATGGATCACTCCAACTGATGGGAGTATTACAACTCTGTCCATAAAGTGCCTCAAATGGAATCATCCGGAATGAATCCTAATACCCATTATTGTATGAAAAATATACTAGTGGAATATACTCCTCCCACTTCCTCTATTGGTATATGAATTACATCCTCATATTATACTCCAAAATCTTGTTGACGCTCTTTGTTTGTCCATCTGTTTATATGTGATAAGTTGTACTAAAATCCAACTCTATCCCCAAGCCTGGAAACAACTCCTTCCAAATATTTGAAGTGAACTTATCATCTCTGTGCAATATTGTATTCTTGGGAACACCATGTAACCTCATTATCTCTCTGTTGAAGATCTAAACTACCTCACTAGCTGCATTCATAGACTTCACTGCAATGAAGTGAGCTACCTTGCTCGACATGTCAACCACAACCATGATGGAATTACATTATCTCAATGTCCTTGGAAAAGATGTAATGATGTCCATGGAACTCCCATTTCCATTATGGAATTGGAATAGGTTACAATAGACCAGCTGGGTGCTTACACTCAAATTTCACCTACTGAGAGTAAAAAATCTAACGACAAACTCAGCCACTTGGTTCTTCAAGTTCAGGTAGTAATTGAACTTCTTAACAAATGTCATATTATTTTGATATCCTAGGTGACATGAATGTGGCTTGACATGGAACTCCCTTAAGATGAGCTTCTTTAGCTCACTGTTGTCAAGTACATTAATCTTGTTCATGAATATGACCAAACCATCTATCGTTAGGTGATACTCGTCATCTCTATCACCTTCAGCGTGTTGCTGCAACCTTTTCTTTAGCTGTTGGTAACTGTCATCCTGCTACCTTGCCTACAAGATCAACTCTTGCCAGTCTATCCCATAAGAGGTCATAGTTGAAATATGATTCACTTGCACTCTCCTATTGAGAGAATCTGCAACCCTGTTCTCCTTGCCTTTAATGTACCTAGTCTCAAAGTCAAACTCATTGAGGATAGCAAACCATCTAGCTTTCCTTGCATTCAGATTGGGTTGGTCAAATAAGTACCTCAACCCACTATGATCGCTCATCATAATAAACCTCTACTAAGAAAACAATGCCTCCACATCTTCAAGGCATGAATTATACTTTCCAACTCAAGATCACAAGTCACATAGTTCTTCTCATTCTCATTCAAATTCCTTGAATCATCGCATTCCACTTGTCCCTCCTGCATTAGGACTCCACCAAGTCCTTTCTTGCAAGCATATATACAAACTAAAAACTCCTTGTCAAGTTTTGTAATATTTAAAACCAGAGCATTTGTAAGCAAATGCTTCAACTTCTCAAAACTAGTTGTACACTCCTCTGTCCATTCAAACCTCTTTCCTCTTCTCTATGATGATGTGATAGGATAGGAGATCCTTGAGAAGTTATTGATGAATCTCCTGTAATAACCTACTAGTCCCATAAATGATCTCACCTCATCCACATTCTTAAAAGTAGGTCACTCCATGATAGATTTAATATTTTATGGGTATGCTGCTATCCCCTCCTTGGAAACAACATGTCCTAAGTAATGAATCTAAGACTGGAAGAAACTTCATTTGATGAGCTTGGAATACAACTAATGCTCTCTTAAAAATCTCAACACTACTTCCAGGTGCTCTGCATGCTCTTCCTCATTATTGGAGTATATCAATATATCATCAATGAACACTATCACAAACTGTCCAAATAAGGACACAACACATTATTTAACAAACACATGAAGGTAGCTAGAGAATTAGTAAGACCGAAAGGAACCACTACAAACTCATAATGCCCATACCTCATGTAGAATTAATTCTTTTAGATATCTTCTTCTTTGATGCACACTTGATGATATCCCAATCTTATATCAATCTTTAAAAGCACTGTTGCACCCTTCAGTTGATCAAACAAGTCATCAATTCTGGCAATGCATACTTGTTCTTGATCATAACTTCGTTCAACTGCCTGTAATCAATGCACAATATGAGAGTCCCATCCTTTTTCTTTACAAACAATATTGATGCATCCCAAGAAAATACACATGGCCTTATGTATCCTTTATCAAGCATTTCCTTTAGTTGAAATTTCAATTCTACCAACTCTTGAGTGCTCATCTTGTAAGGTGCCTTTCATGCTAGTGTTACTCCTAGTACAAACTCAAAAGAGTAATCCACTTCCCTATAAGGTGGTAACTCTGAAATATCTACAAGAACCACATCTTGAAACTGTTGAAAAATAGATACCTCTTCAATACTTCATCATCCTCAACATCCTTCCCTTTATCAGTGGAAATATGCACTACAAACAATACACACTCTTTCATGCAACTACACTTTTCCTACATAGTTGTAACCATCCTCACCAATGTAGGCTTCTTCTTTCCTTGCAAAATTCTCCTTTCTCCATCATCATCCTGTCACTCGATAGCCATAACAATCTACCTTGGTCTGGTAAGTAAAAAGCGAATCCATAGTCAAAATCATACTATATGATCCCAAAGGAAGCACATTTAGATGTGTTGATGTAGGAATACCATTTAGCTCAAAGGCACAAGCTCTCACCCAATGATGATCTCTTCTCTTGTGTAGAATATCTGTGTAGGTTAACCCGATAATGCAATATAAATCAATCAGAATATTATAACCTACTTCTACTATCAATTTGCAAAAGCTTAAAGATTGAGCTAAACAATATAACCAGAAGAAGAAGAAGAATCAATCACATAATACACATGAAAATACTTTGGGGAAATCCTCAACTAAAAACCCCACACTATTGTATTATCATACATGGTGGAAATACATAGGAATTATACAAAGCCTTAGCTCTCACAACTAGCCACCTCTCAACACAATCCTCACAAATGCTCACAGGCAATCTTGGCTTCTCTCCAGCCTTCCTCTCTACCCTCCAAGCTCCTATTTCCTTGTGATGTTCCTTGTGGATGATTTCCTTTTACTAAGTGGATGGTCCATCCTCCAAAACTGCACAATCCTCAAGGATAAATCCTTGACTGCATGCATGAGTTTTCTCCATGAGAAAACACATGCAACTGATAGTACACTATCCTTGAACATTAATATTAACTGGGTCTTTCTTAGAATAGACATGCATGAGTTTTTGATGAGGGAATATTTAGTTAATTGGAGTAGCACTAGTTGAGTGCATGCATGCATCAACTGATTGTTAATCATTATTAGTTCCTCAAACAGTTGGAACTAATTTAACTGGACTTAACTCAGTAAACTGATTTAACTAATTACATCTCAAATATAGCTCAATCTTATCTCCTTAATTTAAGGGATAACTCTTGCATGAATTTAGAAATAGTTCTAACTTGAATTTCTCCAACTAATTAATTTAAAATAAATAAATTAATTATTTCCAAGTAGTTGTTAAGACTAAATTCGATTTTAATTCACAATTTAATTCAAGGACAAATTAAATTGGAATATTATTGTTGCCGTATTTCAACACTCCCTCTCAACACGAAAGGAATTATCTGCCACCCCGATCCTGTCTGTAAGGAACTCGAATTTACACTTTGACAATGCCTTTGTCAAAATGTCAGCATCTTGCTCCTCTGTCGAAATATACTGCAGCAACATGATCCTCGTCGCCACACAGTCTCTGAGATGATGATACCGGATGTTGATGTGTTTGGACATAGCATGAAATAATGGATTCTCAGAGAGTTTGATACAACTTTGATTATCACAATAGATCATAGTTGGATCCATCCTCTGATCAAACAAACCAACTAAGATTTTTCGCATTCATATGGCTTCACATGATGCCTGACTTGTAGCCATGTATTTTTCCTTTGCCAAGATGAGTGCAACCGACCTCTATTTCATGTTGTACCAACAAACTACTGTTGACCCAAGGTTGAAAATCCCTCCTGATATGCTCTTCTAATCTGATGGACTGCCTACCCAATCTGCATCAGTGAAGCCCTATAGCTTCACTCCCTCTGTCTGTCTATACCATAATCCATACTAAGATGTGCCTATGAGGTATCTCAATACATGCTTTGCCACCTTCCAAAACATCTTGGTAGGTTGAACCATCGCTTGACTCAGTTGGTTCACCGCATAGCACAAATCTGGTTGTGTGTTCACTAAGTGCATCAGTGAACCAACAAGCTACCTGTACAACACTACTTCTCCTGAAGTAGCATCCTCCTTCCTCCAGTCACCAGCTAGAGGAGTCTGCATGGGCTTGCATTTATCCATGTGGAATTTCCTGAGAATCTCAATGGCATAATTGCCCTGGGACACAAACAACTCCCCATCCTTCTGCCACACTTCCATGCCAAGGAAGTAATGCATGAGACCCATGTCTTTCATCTCGAATTCTCTTGCAAGGTCCTCCTTGCAAGACACAATCAACTGATCATCACCAGTTAATATGAGATTATCAAAATAAAGTACGATGATCAACAACTTACCTTTCACCACGATGTGGTACAGTTTCGTATCCGCTTCACTCTTTGTGAAGCCAACCCGGTGAAGTAGTTGTCTATCCTAGTGTACCAAGCATGAGGTGCTTGCTTCAGCCCGTACAATGCTCTCTTGATTTGGCACACATGCGACACACGATCGATGGTCTCAAAACCTTCCAGCTGCTCTATCTACACCTCTTCCTCAATCTCGCCATTGAGGAATGCAATCTTCACATCCATCTGATGGATCTTCCAACCCATCTGTGTTGATAGTGCCAACATAGATCTGATAGATGAGTACCTTGCAACAGGAGAAAAATTCTCATCATAGTTAATCCCCTCGACCCGTGAAAACCCACGAGCAAAAAATCTTTCCTTATGCTTCTCCACACTACCATCAAAAGCTTGCTTTACCTTGTAAAGCCAACAGGAACTCACTACTAACTTGTTCTCCGGTCTCGGAACCACGTCCCAAACATTGTTACGATGGAGTCATACTCCTCCACCATAGCATCAACCCAAATCAGTTTTTGCACTACTTCCTCAAAGGAAGATGGCTCGGTCTCAACACATTCCCCATCAAGGGAAATGTATCTAGTTTACCTCTCAGGTGACCTCCTCAGTCTGCACTGAGAAGATGGTGCTCCCACATTCTCTCTCACATCCTCCAACAATCTATGAGCTTCTCTTGTGTGCTTCCGTCCATCTTTGGTAGAACCTGCTTGAGTGGATTTCTCCACTCCTGGAACCTCTGCATGTGGCTGCTCCGCATCAATCTAAGGCTCCTCCTCCTTAGGAACCAATAGTTTCCTCCACAGCTTTTAGTTGGAGCTCCCTCTCAAGGGAAACTCACATGGCCTTTTTCTCATCAAACTTGAGATCTCTGCGAACCACTGTCCTTTGACTAGTAGGCAAGTACATTCAATAGTTGTGAGGTGTATCAGTGTACCCCACAAATATCCCCAACTCTGTTGTCGGCTCAAGCTTCTTCCGTGCATCCTTTGTCACATGGAAATATACCGATGAGCCAAAGATCTTGAAGTGACCCACATTTGGTCTCTTACCGGAGAAAGCTTCCTTTGGTGTCTTCATCCCAAGTATGTGATGCGAGCTTCTATTCTGCAAATAGACCATTGTGTTGCATGCCTCAGCCCACAAGTGAAGTGGTAGGCCTTGGTCATGCAGCGTTTCCCGTGCTACCCCTACAATAGTTTTGTTCTTCCTCTCAGCCACCCCATTCTGTTGTGGGTTATGAGGTGCCGTCAACTATCGTTTAATTCCTTCCGCTACATAGAAGTGCTTAAACTCTTGAGAGACATATTCTCCACCGTTGTTGCTTCTCAAGGCCTTGATCTTCTTCCCTGACTCTTTCTCGACCAAAGCTTTGAACTCACAAAACTTTGTGAAAGTTTGGTCCTTCTTTTGCATGAAATAAATCTAGCATTACGAGAATAGTCATCAATGAAAATCACATAATACCTTTGCTTCGCTATGGATACCATCGAGAATGGTCCACATAAATTAGTATGAACTCACTCTAAGATAGCCTCTACTTGACTATCTTGATCATGAAAGGAAGACTTGGTGTACTTTCCCAAGGTACAACCTTTGCATGCGTCAACTTGCTCAAGTTTACCTTTGGGAAGTCATGTAGATATTTGTTGCATTATCTTCAAAGCCCGATGAGGCAAATGGCCCAACTGCCTGTGCCACAACTCGCCAATGTCTTGACTTTGCACCAATTCTGCTTTTGTACTCAATGCTACACAATCATCTACCTCTAGTCTATAGAGATTCTTCACCCGAATCCCTTTCCTCTTGGTCTGACCCATGGTTATATGTCTTAGGAATGCCTTTCCTTTACTGAAGACAACATCGTAGCTTTTGTCCTCCAACATCATGACTGATACCAAGTTCTTCTTCAGTCCAAGCACATACATCACATCTATCAAGGTGAGAGGAGCTCCATGCTCCCTCTTGTTAGTTCCAATCTTCACAGCCTATCACCAGGGATCAACATAAGCTCTTACTAGGTTTGGTTTGTTTAGATGTTTTGCACATGATATTCAGCACAAAACATGTCACAAATGTTTCCATCAGAAGAAGCTTGGAAAAATATTTTCAACAATATATCACACTCGTGTAACCGGTTTCTGGATCATAAGGTATGATCTAAATGAACGATTGATTCTTAGTTATGCATGTTTTGAGGTCAGTTGTTGCACAAAGGGACAAGTTTACTACAAAATCAGTTTGGACAGGAATTTTACAAAAGTGAAAGAGGTTTTTGTCCATCACATAACAAATAAAAAAAACTTCCTTCAGTTTATGCATAGGTGCTACTATGTGGGAGATATGCAGTGATATTTGGAGCTTGCATTAAAACAAAACAAAATTTTCATTTATTTTACTGTTTTAGTCATTTTAGTGTAGTGCCATTTTACAACAGATGGAAAGTAATTTTACAAAAAAAATGAGATTTTTGTCAACCACGAGCCATATAACAAAAACCTCTTTTAGTTTATTCACAGGTGTCACGACTTGGGATATGTGACTAGATCTTTACAACTCATTTTCATAGATTTAATTTTTTAATGATTTTCTGTTTTAGAGATGATTTTGTGGCACAAATTGCGAGCAAATGGAAATGAAATTCCAAAATTTGGGAGAGGCTTTTCTCCATCATGACCTTATCTACAAAATTTTCTTTCAATTTTGTAACAGGTGCTATGGTTTAGGAGATACAAGTTCATCTTCAACACCTATTTTCAAAAATTCAGTCCAAGTTTACTGTAACTGATTCTATTTTGAAGAAAATGGTTGAGCTCAATTCCCTTAGTATAGGGATGAGAAAATGTATATCTTTTATGAATTTCATAGTGTAGAGGTTGGACTTTGGTAGCAGAGAGGCTGTCTTGGCTTCACGTAAATTTTTTCCTGAATATCATTTTAATAAAGCAGTCTTTTGCCCTTTGGATCTGGGATTCATCACGGTGCTGATGTTTAGTATGTTTTTCCTGTAATTCATTTACACATTATGTTTTTTCTACCTTGTTACAACATTATCTAAGTGATATTTTAGGAATTCATCCGTAATGATGCTCCTTTCATGATATTTTGTTGTTATTTGTAATGGTTGTCTTAGCAGAATTCATCCTTGGCTAGATGCTCTGTTGAGCAACCTTGTTATTCTCTTTCATCTAAAGTTGTTGTTGTAGATCCATCCTTTGTTTGATTCTTGCAAGGCAATGGGCTTTCTCCCTTATACTTCTCACATTTACAATCTTCACTTGGGTGAACATGGCACTTAACTTGCCCTAGGTTTGCTGGCAGAAAATGACATTGATGCCATAATCTAAAACATCCTTTCTCTTGTTGCTTTGTCCCAAACAAATCAATCAAAAACCCTAGAGCTACTATACCTAGCCTAAAATCCATATTTTATTGTCATCTTGACTGAGATTCACAAGGAGAGAGCCCTCTCCCGACCTAGTAGGGGTAGCTACCAGGTTAAGCTTGGTTTGTGGTTATCCTAGGATCTTCAGCCTGAGGTCAATCTAGGCTCTAACATAGTGGCGAATCCACTGGGGGAGAGGTGATAGATCTTCTCCAAGAAAGATCATTCAAGTTGCAGATTTGATTGCTTATGGTGGACAACAGTTAGACACATATGAAGGCTAAAATCATCTACCTGACGACTCCAATGTTCAAGATCCTGAGCTTCGACTTCAATGCCAAAGAATCTAGTTTTTAGAAATGCTGATGGTAATCACCTATGACAGGGTATGTGGCAAATCCATTATCTAGTGAAATGTTATTGATTTTAAGGGATGAGATAGCAAAATTTTAGATTGATCAGAGTTTTTTAACATCATTGTTTCTTAGCTTGAAATCTAGCCGACTCACACCTGAGAATAAATATTGTTTTCTTGGCTTAGTGGTTGAAAGATTGGAAAATGAAATTGAATTATTGGATGTTCAAATTAAATCACATGAATTCCAAGACCCTAAATAGTTCTTGGAAACTCTCCCTCCTCCCAAAGAAGAAAAGATAAGGCTACCCTTGGATGGTTGGATTGAAGGATGTTATGATTTACAGTGAGGATGTGACAATCTCCAGCCAAGAGCATATGTTAATGAGCTGGGGTAGCAGATAGAATCTGGTTTCTATGATCCCATAGAAGCATATATGTGTCACGCGGAATGAGTCGATCTTGCGGACAAGATAGACCTTCCTAGAATCTAAAGAAGACCTAATGACAAGCAAATCAACCAGACACTATCTTTGACTAAATGTGCTTTTATAAATAATGGCAAACAAATGTGTTTAAGGCCTACCTCATGTCCAACGCAAGTTTGGGGAGGCCTTCGCTCCTTTGATCCAAGTAAGTTCCTTTGTCGCAAACTTGCAAACACAAAAAAAGGCAAACGATTAAATAGCACCTGAATAACCAGTATTATAAACATATTTAACATGAAAGTCAAGGAATCCATGAAAAAAATAACATGAGATACTTGTTGAGAAAAATGAGCTTGATTGTATTAATTCAAAAGAAGAAGAACTTTATAACCTTTGCCTTGACGCTGTACAAGCTCCTCCCAGGGTCCAACAAGAAGTCTCCTCTACTTTGACAAGCTTCACTCACTCCCTAATGAAGCCAAAAAGGTATGTGATCTCTCCTTTTAAGCTCAAATAGGAAGTCTTGATTTCACTAGCATTTACCCTCAAAAGTTCAGCTTCTAACCTTCCTGGCCACTGACCCAATGCCTCAATTTATAGTGCAATGGAGATCAGTTACCAACTCCTCCTTCAAAGGGATAGAGTCCTCCTTCAAAGGGATAGCTCCTCTCAACAAGGGATTAGTTCCTCCTATGATGGGATGCATGAACCACTTTGAGTGAACAATCCACATAACAAATCCTTCTAGAAAACTCTAGAATCAACCCAAGATGAGTTTTTCAAGATAAAAATTGTGCCTTTTGACTTTTACAGGGGTACACACCCTCCCCTTTACATACAGAGCGTATAAGTACGCAGATACCTTGAACAAAAGGTGTGGGCCCGCAGGCAAAGGTAAGAGAAAGTGAGAAACCAGAGTTATATTGCTTTTTTGATGTCTTTCTCTCTTTTCTCAAGCTTGTTTTGAAGAGATGAGGTTTAAGACTTGCTTAGGAAGCTGGTATAGGTAATGATAGGCCTACACCGACTGCAAATAATCAAGGTGACGATATTTTTGTGTAACACACCTAAACGAGTTTACATGAACACCCTTGCCCAAACTGCCCTACCCGCCCAAACAAGTTTACATGGACGCCCTCGCCCGACCCACACGAACGAGTTTACATGGATGCCCTTGCCCGACCCACCCGAACGATTTTACATAGATGCCCTTGCCCGACCCACCTGAATGAGTTTACATGGATGCCCTCCCCTGACCTGCCTGAATGACCCTCCCGAATGAGTTTACATAGATGCCCTCAAACAACCCACCCAAACGAGTTTACATGGGCACCCACATTACCAAAATGAAGGCATGAGGGAGAGTTGGGAAAACGAGGTGTACGAACGTGCACAAAGCCCACCACGGGTCACAACTTAGTGTTTTTTATATGAGCTTGTGTGCCTGGGCATGCCCTCACACTGAACCACCCAACCAAACGAGTTTACATGAATGCCCTCAAACAACCCGCATGAACATGTTTACACGAGCACCCTCGAATGACCCTCCCGAACGAGTTTACACGAATGCCCTGAAACAACCCGCCCGAACGACCTTCCCGAACGAGTTTACATGGAAACCCTCAATGACCCGCTCAAGTGAGTTTCCATGGATGCCCTTGAATGACCCGCCCGAACGAATTTACACGGACGCCCTCAAATGACTCACCCGAACGAGTTTACACGGACGCCCTCAAACGACCTGCACGAATGAGTTTACATGTGCGCCCACACTACTGGAATGAAGGAAAGAGGGAGAGCCGCGAAAATGAGCTGCACGAATGTGCATAAATCCCACCCCGGGTCACAACTTAGCATTTTAAATATGGGCTCGTGTGCCCAGGTGCACCCTCACACGAAATGACATGACCGAATGAGTTTATGCAGGTGCCCTCAAACGATCCTCCCGAACGATTTTACGTGGAAAACGACCGAATTGAATGATTTTACATGGAAAAAAACCCACTCGAACGAGTTTACATGGGTGCCCTCAAAACCGAACAAAATTTGGGGTTTCCATGGGTGCACAACCCGAATGAAATCTGGGGTTTATATGGGTACATGACCCCAATGAAGGCACAAGGGAGCACTGGGAAAATGGGTTGCATGATGTACAAGGCACACAGGGGGTTACAACTTAACATTTTTGACACTGCCACATGTGCCCAAGCACCCACGCATGACACGACCTGACCCGCCCAAACACAATTTGGGGTTTCCATGGGTGCACAACCCAAACGAAGGCATGAGGGAGCGTCAGGCAAATGGGTCGCACGAACATGCAGAAGGCACATGGGCAGTCATGTCTTAGCATTTTTCCATGACCACATGTTCTCAAGCACCCACACAAGGCACGACATGACCCAACTCGACTTTCCCGAATGCATTTGCACGAGCACCCACACACGACATGACCCAACCCGCTAGGACAAAATTTTGGGTTTCCATGGGTGCATGACCTGAACGAAGGCACGAGGCAGCATTAGGAAAACGAGCCACACGAACATGCAGAAGACACATAGGCAGTGATGACTTAGAATTTTTGGCACAACCACGTGTGCCCCGACACCCACACACAACACGGCATGACCCGACCTGCCCTGGGCAAGCCGACCCGAACTGCCCGAATGAAATTTTGGGTTTCCATTGGTGCATGACCCGAACAAAGGCATGAGGGAGCGTTGGGAAAACAGGTCACACGAACGTGTAGAAGACAAATGACGGTCACAAATTAGCATTTCCGGCATGGTCACGTGTGCTCGAGTACCCACACATGGCACGGCACGGCATGACCCGGCCTGCCCAAAGAAAATTTTGGGTTTGAATGGGCGCATGACCCGAACAAAGGCATGAGGGTAGGAATATCTTTGACTCTAATACATAAATATACCTAGTGTAACATGCTCTTAATGTCTTCAACATTTTCTTTTGACTCTTCGACTCACCTATAACAATTTAACATGTGCTAGGCCTATTTCAATGAGCAAGAAACTCAATGATATATATATATATATATATATATATATATATATATATAATAGATATAATTATATCTATATATATCTATATATACTTATTTTCTTGAATAAATACAAATATCAAAAGTACATTTATGAAGATCGAACCCAGTTACACTTTCTTCAAAACCCCCTCTTAACTAGGGATGTATTCATAAATCATTACAAGGTGTTTGGCTATTTTTCAATCTTGAATAATTCACATAAGGGAAACCTGATTGGCAACCCATCTGTTATAGCATCATATTAGCCAACATTGTTCATAGCAAGGCCTTGACTAACAGCTTTATCTCTCATAAGATCAGAGCACAATGTTGGCGAGGACAATGGCTATAAACACCTTAGTCATTGTCTCTCAAGGTACATACCCACCCAGGTGTTCCCTGAGTATGACCTTCTAGGACAATTCTTGTCTTGAGTTCCCAGCCCTCAAAGAATATCACTCCTCTTGCCTACTCTTGTCTTGGATGCCCTATACATCCACAAAGAGCATAAGATGCCAGATGATTAACCAATCCTCCCATTCTTTCTTTCCAAGTGAAGACAATAATGTTGTGTCTATCTCTTCCCCTTGATTGAGGAAGCAATGCCCGAGTTTCCTCTGACAAGGAATTTGCCCAAGCTCCTTTGTAGTTGGGAACTTGTTAGAACTCTCTCTTAGCTAGGGGATTTTCCATTCATTAACAACATATTATTTGTGGGTCCTTCAGCTACTTGATCTCCTTCTTTCCTTCTATGTCATGAAGTCTTTGTTTGAACTTCTTCTTGGCAGGGTACTGGCCATCAATCACTTTCCCTCGTGGTTTGCCATGTCATTGCTCCCTTCATGGAAAGTGGCCTTATTGATATATATTAGGTCCATTTTGTCATCTAGCAACTCCTTTTTCATATTGTCTATCCTTCATAATACTTATCACATGGATGCTTAGTTGTACTTGCTTGTTCCCATACTTTGATTTAGTGGCCCTTCATGACTTCATCGTCATATTGCTTCAACATCAATTGGTGCTTTTGTTGGATGGCCTCTTCATCATGACATATTTGTAGAGTTGAATCAGCTATATGCACCTTACTATCTCCAAGGCATTTGTAGGTGTCAAGGGTCCTTTGATATTTTTCTTCCTTTGTCAGAGTTGCCATGCCTTCTTTCGAGAGATGTTGAGGAATCTTATCAAATATTTATTCTTTGTGACCACGATGTTCTTCACATGCTTGATCTCTTTCTTCATTTGCTTCTTCTTGGATTGATTAGTCAACCACCTTATACTCCTTATGGGATCACTTCTTCATGTTGACCTCTACTCCATTGTAGTACATGCCTCTGAGCATATCATTGGTGAAAGAGATCCTTTTATTCTTGATCATGCTTCTAGAACTTTTCCCGTGACCCAATATATATGATGACATGACTTAAACTTTGATGCATACATACCTCATCTTGATTATGCTTATATCATCCCGGCTTTATTTGATAGTTCTCCTCGATTGGTGTAGCCTTTCTTGCTTCATCTGCTCTCGCCTGTATATCATCCTTTCTTGAATCCCATAAATGGGACTCCCAATGAGACATCTACACCCTTATGCACAAACCTTGTTTTGAATATTTTATCAGAGGATCTTGAAGACCCTTACCTTGAAAATGTTTCTTCCTTTGATGATGGAGGCCTTCTAAGAATTTTGATCATGATCAATCATTTTTTCATTGTGGATGAGACCCTATAATAGGTATGCTCCTTCTATGTGAATATCTTGAGCTATATCTACACCATGCTCCTATATTCTAGAAGATATGTTTAACCATGCAATATGTTCTATTTCTATATGCTCCTATACTACTCAAAACTTTGAAAGAAGACTTTAAGCAAAGAGGTTGAATTTGTCATAGGAGGCTCTTCCTTCTTTTGCTTCTTGTCATCTTCTTTCACTTCTTGAGTTACGTGAGCTTCTTCCCTTGTTCTCTTATTGTTGTTGTCCTTCTTAAGTTTAGGACAATCCCTTTTGTAGCATCCATATTCTTGGCATCCAAATCATTAGACTTTGGACATGTAGTGGTTCCAACCAATTTTTTACTTTCCTTGCAAAAAGACATTGAGGTATACTTACAAGGGTACATATAGTTGATAGAGTTTGAGATGTAGCAAACTTGCTTTCTTCTTGAAGACTTGATAGCTTGCCTTCGTTAGATCTTGATTTTCTTCAAGTTGCTTTCCTCAAATGGACTTGCTTAATGACTTGACTCGTAGTGCCTTTCATTTCTCAAGATGGTGTAGCTTGATGTAGGTCCCTCTTTGATTTGTTCTTCTTGTAGGTATTTTTATACAGGGAGTTTCTTCTTGTTTTGTAGTCTTCCATAATGAATGATAAATGGTAGACTTTCTTGTCCTTGATTTTATTGAGACTTCTTGGCTTGATGCTTCAACCTTGTGGATGTTCTTAATATTCACTTAATGTGTCACCTTAGCTCAGATACCACTTTGAAGAATCTGTGGCAATGGGGTATGGCAGGATTCTTCTAGACTTGATAACAATTTGTGAAGCTCTTTTACAATCTATCTTGTTATCTTAATCTTCTTCTCTTCTTATTTGTTGGGTTGTGATATATTCTTTCCACATAGTTAAAAGGGGGTTTGAAGGGAAATGGTTTTTGGTCCATGGTATTGGATGCTTCGACATGTATAAATATGTATTGTAACATTGAAAGGAACATAATGAAAAATCAAGCTTGTAGTCCTGGTTTTGGGATCTAGGGGAAAATCTCTGTGTATATGTGTTTTATGTGTTATGATCTCACATTGTTTATTTTCTATGTTTTAGAATTCATATGCAGGTAATTCATGTACAGGGTTAAAACCTACATTTGGTATGAGAGTTTTTTTGGCTTCAAGGGGATGCGTTTATTGCTGACGGGTTTCACTCAGGCCTGTGGTAGACGTTGTTCAATGGGAGATCTGTGAGATCGATTATGGTGGTGAAAGAAGATGGCGAGTAGTGGAAATATAGAGATAAAGAAATTTAATGGTCAGAGTTTTGAGTTGTGGAAACTCAAAATGGAGGATCTGTTGGTGGATAAAGACTAGTGGATCATGGTATATCTAGGTATTAAACCAATGGGAGTGTGTGATGAAGAATGGAATAATTTGGATCTAAAGGAAAAGAACACAATACGATTGCGTGTCTCAGATTCAGTATTGCTAAATGTATCAGGGGAAGCTACGTCAAAGGCTTTGTGGGACAAGTTAGGGACTTTGTACCAATCTAAGTCTTTGGTGAATAAACTGTTCCTATAGAAAAAGATGTATAACCTGAGGATGAAAGATGGAGACTTAGTGAGAGAGCATCTAAATGCATTTAATACTGTGGTAAGTCAGTTAGCATCTGTTGATATTAAAATTTCATATGAAGATAAGTGCATCAATTTTTTGTGTTCTCTACCAGATTTGTGGGATAGTCTAGTTATTACAATAGGTAGCAATGCAACTACCTTGCATTTTGATGAAATAGTCTCATCCTTGTTGACGGAGGAGATGAGATGGAAAAATATGGAGAGCCAAAATGGTGATGCCTTGTCTGTATGAGGGTGGACCCAGAACAGAAACAAAATAAGTCATTGAGTGGGAGATCTAAATCTAAAGGGAGATCTAAATCTCTAGGAAAACCTGTAAAGGTAGTGTGCTGGAAATGTGGAAAGGAAGGGAACTACAAAAGGGGCTATAAATATAAAGCTCTTGACAAAGGAAAGGGATCTGATGAGGCTCCTTCTGCAGAATTGAAAACCACCTCAGATGAAGGTGGGGATGTGTACTTGGCTTCTTCAAGTACACATGTAGATCATGAGGCATGGTTGATTGACTCAGGTTCATCCTTTCACTTCACTCCCCATAGAGAGTGGTTCTGAAAGTATGTGAAATATGATGGTGGTGATTTATTCTTAGGGAATGATAAGAAGGCTAGAATCATTTGTCGCAGAAAAGTAAATTTGAAGTTGCAAGGTGGAAGGGTTAGAATGCTTCCAGGTGTTCTACATATTTCTACATTAGCTTGAAATTTGATTTTTGCTAGCAAGATGGATGATGCAGAGGTAAAAACAGTGTTCGAGAATGATACCTACAAGATGGTTCAGGGAGCACTAGTATTGATGCAAGGAGTTTGGATTGGAACTCTATACAAGCTACAAGGTAGCACTGTTATTGATGGGTGTAATAGTTTTGTGTTTCCTTAAAGTGGAGCATAAAATATGGTGGTCTGTGGAGAGAAGACCATGCTGTGGCATCAAAGGCTTGGACATATTGGAGAAAAGGGGCTTCCGATACTTCATGGTAAAGGTATGGTAGAAGGTATGAGTAATAACTCTCTAGATTTTGATTTCTGTCAAAATTGTGTATATGGGAAGCAGAATCGGGTGAGTTTCCCCTCTGGTAGTAAGAGGGCAAAACAGATATTAGAACTTGTGCACAGTGATATGTTTGGGCCTGTGAAGGTTTCATCACTGGGTAAGTCTGTGTACTATGTATCATTTATAGATGAATTATCAAGGAATACATGGATATATTTCCTTAAGAAGAAATATGAAGTCATTGACATGTTTAAAGAATTTAAGTCTCTGGTGGAAAACCAGACAGAGAAGAAGATAAATGTGCTGAGGATAAATAATGGTGGAGAGTTTTGCAGTAAGGAATTTGAAGAATTCTATACGAAGTGTGGTATAGCACAACAAAATACTACTCCATATGCACCTCAACAAAATGGAGTTTCAAAAAGAATGAATAAAACGTTGATGGAAAGGGCAAGACGCATGCGTAGTGGTGCCAGGTTAGGACAGAAAATCTGGGCAGAGGAGGTGGATACTGCATGTTACCTAGTCAACATGTCACCTTCATCAGCATTGGAGGATAAGACTCCACAAGAGGTATGGACTGGTAAGAAACCCTCTCTTTCACATCTGAGGGTATTTGGATGTGATGCATATGTACATGTTCCAAAGGAGAAATGAACCAAGTTGGATAGTAAATCTGAAAAAGTGCATCTTTATTGGGTATAAGGATGGTTTAAAGGGTTATAAGCTTTGGAACCCAGTCACACGGAAGGTTGTGTAAAGCCAAGATGTGGTGTTCAGAAAGGTGAAAGATTTTATTAAACATGAATTCCAATGAAAGGAACCTGAGAAGATAGAGTTTGAGCTAAAGGAGGAAGAATCAGACTCTACAGCAGAGAAGGAATTAGAAGATGAAGAGCCACAAACTTTGGCTGTGAGAAGATCAATTCGAGAAAGAAGGCAGCCTGAAAGGTATAGTCCATCTGCTTTATGTTCAAATTTTTCTTTGTTTATTACTGACGATGATCCCAGAACTGTGAAGGAGGCAGTAGATTCAGAGGATGGAAAAATTTGGAAAGAGACCATGGGTTATAAAATGGCGTCTTTGCATAAAAATGAGGCTTGGGATCTGGTGGAGTTGTTGGCTGGGAGGAAACCCATTGGCAGAAAATGGGTGTTCAAAAAGAAGACAAATGTAGAAGGAAAAGTGGAGAAATACTAAGCTCGGTTGGTAGCAAAAGGTTATTCCCAGGTGCCGGGAATTGATTTTGGTGACATTTTTTCTCTATTGCCAAGGTAACATATATTAGATTGCTTTTATCTGTTGTTGCTGCTTTTTATTTGAGGTAGAATAGATGGATGTGAAGACAACATTTCTACACAGGGATCTAGAAGAGGAAATCTACATGAAGCAACCTAAAGGCGTCGCAGCGAAGGGTAAGAAAGAACTAGTATGTAAGTTAAAGAAGTCTCTGTATGGGTTAAAACATACACCAAGGATGTGGTATCAGAAATTTGATACATTTATACGGGGAGTTGGCTTCACCAAAAGCAAAGAAGATCATTGTGTGTATTTTAAATTAATTGGTGACCGTGTTATTTATCTGGTCTTGTATGTGGATGATATGTTGTTGGTTGGAAATGACAAAGAAATTATCCAAGATTTGAAGACCCAATTATCCTCCAAATTCAACATGAAATATCTTGGTGCTACAAACTATATTTTGGGCATGGAAATTAAAAGAGATCAGGAAAAGAGGAAGCTCTAATTAAACCAGAGGAAGTATGTTGAGACAATACTGTAGATGTTTAATATGAAGGATAGTAAACAGGTGAAGGTTCCTATCCTTGTAGGTGTGAGGTTATCTGCTCAAAAATGTCCCAGGACACAAGAAGAGGAAGAGGACATGTCCTGTGTTCCATATGCAAGTGCAGTCAGTAACCTGATGTATGCAATGGTCTATACTAGACCAGACATTGCACATGTAGTGTGATTAATGAGCAGGTTTATGTCAAACCAAGAAAGGAGCATTGGACAGCAATGAAGCGGGTTTTCAGGTATTTGCGTGGCACTAGTGATCATGGTCTATGCTACCAAGGAAGACCAGGATTGGACAAAGTGTTGGATATTCGTGGCTTTGTTGATGTAGACTGGGCTGGAGATCTAGATCAGAGAAGATCTACAAGTGGGTGTTGGATAGGTAAATCCCCTCTACGGATAGAGGCGATCCCTACTAGCCCAACAGGGGTCTAGCAACAATCGAACAATGCTACACCGCAGGTTCCTAGTTGTAATTAACAAGTAGGTAAGAATAACTTACTTGGATTCCAATGCTTGTTTGTCGAAGAGATATTCCTCTCGCTCCTTCGCTCCAGTCGATCACAATTCCCCGCTATCCTCGCGGATGAACACCTGCACAAGCAAAAGAGAGCAACCAAGAACGTAAAATCTACTAAAAACAACTATGTAGCGGTCAGGAAAGATACAATTTGCATGAATCATTCATTGAACACATGTAAATGGAACCATAAGAGTAGTCATCTATCTTTATTAACAAAAAGTAGAGTAAGGTACAACCGAGGTCCTGACGATGCGTCCTTCCCTAGAGGGTCCAGCCAGCGTGTCTCCCAAGCATTCACCTTTGGATCAAGTCTCCCAAATCAAAAGGTCTCTCTCTCACATACAAGGCAACAAGCTCATGAACTTCCTCAAGCTCAAAGCAATCCTCACACCACACACTAAATGCCTACAAAGAACAGCACTCAAATGCACTAAGAATTCCTTCAACAAAGTTTATATGTTCCCAACTAGCTACTCATGGGCAATGGAGGAGGCTTATAAAGGAGAAGGAGTCTCCATGAATAGGCAAAGGATGAACTTTCCTCCAAGAGAAGTGGGTAGTCAGTCGAACAGACATGCCAGAGAAAGGGTGGCAACCTCAACAATGCTAACAACCAGTTCTGGAGGGATCTGGAAGGCTGGTTGTTAGAACAAATTTGCCCAAACAGGATCAGCGCGGAAAACCCGTGAACTGCCGCGCTGACATCGCAAACCGACGTAGAAGAGGTCTGGTCAGCGCGAAAAGGACAAACGAAGGGTGCGCTGTTCGTAAAAATGGGACCAGCGCGGAAAAGACATGTGCTTCCGCGCTGGCAGCGCAGTAGATACACTGGCCTCCGCCTGTCAGTGCGTTTATTTGATTAACATTCGCGATGATTCATTTGACTTAGGCAAAGAGGGTTTTTTAGCCATTTTGAGGAGCATGAGTATAGGTGAATGTGGTTTTATGGCACAGTAGGGAGACTGACATGATGGCAGTGACATTTTACTATGTAACAGATGCCCCCTAAAGCATGAAGCCCGAGAGAGTGGGAGGGGTGAAATGCTTTACGAGACTGCTGGACTGGAACACCACTGGAGAGAACCTGCAGGCGGATACAACTGATAGTCCAATTACATGTAGTCTAGGCATGGGCGCAGCCATCCAAAAGACATATAGAAAAAAGGTCTATGGCGTGGACGCAGCCACCCAGCTGAGAAGACCATAATAATAAGAGGTATGGTCGCAGCCATCCTTAAGAGAACTCAGGTATGGTTGCAGCCATCCATCAATGAGTCATGTAATGATGTCCCACGAAATCGCAACCTGGTCCACAATGAACTAGAACCAGGGTCTTGCGCTCCATCCAAATCCGAACAAAGTACAAGTTCAAACATGTGAATATATGTGTCGAAGTCGAACATGCTTGAACATCGTCTGATTACCAGCCAATGATGAAGGTTGTTAACAGACGCGAGAGGGGCCACCAATAATGACGATGGTCCTCAAGGTACTATAGGTACAATCCACGGCATGCGAATGAATGAGTCGATGTCGAACATCCGCGAAATCATTCGATCGGAGGTCAATAATGAAAACCTCGCGTCGAACATGAAGAACCTGCCATTGAGGCATGCAAGCTCCAAGGTACCTGAAGGGAGTCTCTAGGTCACTCCTGGATAATGAGCTGAAGTCGATAGGAAGTGATCTTTATCGAAGGTGGGCCATAATGTTTCCCACATCATCGACGCGAGATGGGTAGAGACAAGTTTATTTTGCGTGAAGTATCAAAGGGAGGTTGCACTTGCAGAGGTCAACTTCTCTTGAACATATCGGCGGCACTATGACGGATTTGGCAGTATTTGGGAGTCAAATGATCGGAGGTCACAATAAAAGGACAATGAGCAGATGAGTGGCCAAATAGGATAACCCAAACCCATGGAGGCAAAAGTGAAGTGAGATGAGATGTCCCCACCCAGACACGAATGCAAACAGTGCCATGTTCAAGAGCGACATAATCCGATGACGACGGTTATGGTTCCTTTATTTCCCGCACCATTTCTGTCGAGTACCCCAATTATTTTTGGATGACAAGCTTGACGGGGATAGCATATGCTTGGAGAGGCGTCATTTCGACGAAGCCCGATGTCATTCAGTTTTAACGAGCCTGACAAAGGAAGAACTCGGCGCCTTTTCATGTTTAGAGAGTTTGAAAAGACAGCTGAAAAGGAAACTCCAGGGGGGTTCTTTTTCGTACAGTTGTGTCTCTCGAGCCCGAAAAAGTATAAAACGATGCTCGAAAGAACCGCCCGATCATTACGACCGAGGAGTACTTTTTCATAAATAGTGATATCGACCCGAAAAAGTAAAAAAGCGGTCATCACGTCGTTTTAGAACCGATAACGAGCGCGAAACGACAAACGCCCGGCAATCTTTGTTATTTTAAACGGTCGAAAAAGAGCTTTAAAACGACCGCCACTTGTTTCTTTTAGACGAGCTGAGAGGGGGGCTCGGCAATATTTTCTCGTTTTGTGTCGGAAAAGAGCTTAACGACGACATTTTTGGAACCAAGTGTATAGGAATCCGCCGCGACCATGCTGGTTTCAAGGATCTGCACATGACAAATACCCGCATAAACCTGTTCGATACGTCGAAAAATCACAACAAAATATGCATTAAGACATAATTTGACGCATCTAGATGAGTTTATGGCAAAATTATAGTAAAAAACCCACATTTATAAGGAATTTTAACCAAATTTGGAAATTTTACTATAAATAGGAAATTTGCAAAATCATTTTTACCATTTTACCATTGGAGCTCTGAAGGACGTGAAATTACTACAAAGTTGACGGAGCTGATTCTCCCTCATCTGGACGCTGATTTCCGAACCGTTTGTTCCAGGTAGGTCTTGTCTTGCCCTGCATTTTGATTATGTTTTTGTCTGTTTTGACCGTAAGATTTGGCCATTTGGCCAAAATCTTTGCGCGTTGGAGCGCTCTCGGTCAGCGCGGATTTCCCTGTCGGGTCCGCGCTGATCGGGCTTTCCAACAAGTAGCCCAATCTGGGTCAGCGCGGAAAACCCATTTCCTTCCGCGCTGACCCAGTAAAAAATACATGGGCGGCCATTTTCAGCGCGACTGTTTTAGAAACAGTTGCGCTGGCGCCGAGAGATATTGTTTTTCACAATTTAAATGATTTTAAGCAATTTCTTCCACATGCAAGCTTTTAAATGGGTCTTGGGTGCTTTTGCAGGACACAATGGCCTTTACTTGGCAGGAGAGGGGCCATGATAATGAGGATATAGCCGCTTTGGCTGATGCCGGATGCCGCAATGCCATGCGGGCATGCGGTTTGCTGAAATTCTTCCGCACTTCGAGACTGAGAGCTCAGCCAGACTTGCTGGAGCTGCTGATCAGGGCCTGGAACCCAGTGGATGGGAAATTCACCATCCGAGGTCGAGATATCGAGTTTGACTCGAGTGACATATACTTTCTGACTGGGTTGTCTCGCCGAGGCCCGGTGCCCATTCTAGAGGGGCAGCGACCTAGCAGCGAGACGCTAGACCGATTGATGGCTCGTGTCTGCCCACATGCGGTTAAGACACGGAGCGGGAAGTGTAGCATTCCATCGGTGGGTGTCGGCGAGCGTGCTGACATAGTTCTCCGCACCATTCTCTTTCTGGTTACGAGGGCAGCGGGGAGCTTGGCGAACCATGAGGCCTCAAAGGCCAATCTCTTACTTGCTCTAGATTGCCTAGAGCCCACGATCTTCAACTGGGCGACCGCTGTGACGAACAGCATGAAGAGGCAACTGAACAACTGTCAACGCGGAGAGTCGAAACAGTTTGGTTATGGTTCCATCTTACTCCCATTGATGTTCGAGCGGGGGCCGGCCCTCCAGCTGCAGACCATGGTGCTAGACCCGCCGCGCAACGCGCGGGAGACGAGGGCCACTAAGTGGTCCCGAGTCATGCCTCGTGGAGGCGGTGGACGATCAGTGTCCTGGGGTCTTTGTTTCAGAGAGTGGCTAGAGAGCCAGGTGATCCTCGTCGAGGACTGGCCGTATGCCGGTATCGACTTCCGAGGAGATCCGGATATGCCGCTGCCTGCGGGAGAGCAGTGGGATGATGGAGGTATGACACTTGATTTTTCATTTTTGTTTATATAATGCTTTTGTATTTTTGATGTACATGTCCTCATATATGCTCTTGTTGTGCAGATGTCGGTCCTGCGAGACCTCTCGGCCTAGCTCCAGAGGCGCGGAGGGCAGATCAGGGTGCTGGTGCCTTGGCTTTGGCTCCTGCGAGAGATGACCAGGCGGAGACCATGATCCGCAACCCTGGAGGGGTTGCTAGCAGGGTCCCTGATTCCAGGGATCGAAAGGTTCCGATAGCTGCACAGGTCTTCAGTACAGTGGTGTGGAACCCAGGATGCACCGCTTGTTGAGGCGGGTGCGACGAGCGGCAGCCGCCTACAGAGAGAGGGACCCACCACAGTAGTCGCCTAGGTTTTATTTCCACTGCTGTTATTTTTTGAGAGACATATGTCTCAGATGTACTGAGAACAGTTTGAGACACATACATTTATTTTTGTGTGCCGCCACCCGATATATATATATACATGGTGTTTTATTGTATCTTATGCTTCTTATGTTTATGGATTTACATGTTTCACAAATGTCTGTCTAATACATAGTTAGCTAATGCATCAGTTACAACATTAAGTCTTCTTGGAATGTGATGATAAGTAATGTAATCAAAATCTCTTTCCAATAACTTAACACGTAAATACAACCTTAATATGCGATGGTCTCTGACGGAATATCGCCCATTGAGTTGGTGAACTACAAGCTGTGAATCCAGATTTACGAGCAATGAGCGGATTCCGAGGTTGATCGCCTCGGCCAATAGTTCAATCACAACGCTATATTCAGCTACATTGTTGGTCGTACAACCTAGGGATACACCTTGAATGTCTACCAACTCACCATGAGGATCGTAGATCACCCATGCCGCAGATGACAGATTACGAGTGCTGCGGGAAGGACCATCAGCGAAACCAACATAAGGTGATCCAGACATGTGTTCAGAAGAAAAAGACACAATAAGCAGCAATTACGTCGGCTCACTAAGACAAGAATCAAACAAACACGCACACACACAAAACACACTAAAAAAGGCATATGCATGTAAAATAAATGAAAGAGTGCCTGGACTCAGGCATAATATTTTTTAAGATATAGCCCATTACGGGGCCGGTCCAGGGGATTGCCTTCGTAATCAATCAGCTCGTAGGCACCTTTCTGCAAAACTCTTTTTACAATGTAGGGTCCATGCCACATTGGCTCGAGTTTGCCTGCTCCTAGTTTGTCACTAGCTTGATCGTAGAGCAGGACCAAGTCACCTTCGACGAAAGAGCGTGGGTTAACTAAATTGTCGAAGTGATTTTTCACTCGCTTCTTTTGAGCCTCTATAGCAAGGGAGGCTAGGCGACGTGTCTCATCTAGCCTTTCCAGGTAGAGAAGCCGTTCTTCCGCAGGGGTAGTCTCGGGAAGTAACTCGACGGCTAATTTTAGCGAAGGAATTTCGCACTCAATTGGAAGGGTTGCCTCCAGCCCATATACTAACTGGAAAGGAGTGAAGTCGGTGGCATCCTTTACTGAGGTCCGGTAGGCCCACAATGCGGAAAACAACATCAAATTCCAATTGGACTTGTGCATGCCGACAGTTCTCTGAAGCATCGTGACCAAGACTTTGTTCACGGCTTCAACC
>APFE030789526.1:9943-30722 GCA_000404065.3 Pinus taeda
CTCCTCTAGGTTCTTCCACATACGGTTGTTCCACCATTATTTTCTAGACCCAAATCTGTAAAAAGGCTGCATTGATCTCATCATGCACTATAAACCCTTGGCATCAAAGAATCCCTTTGAAGCCAATATCTGGCTCTGATACCATTTGTTAAGAAATTTACTGCATAACATCAATAATTACTGAGAGGAATAAATATAAAAATAACTAGAAACAACCATAAACACATAAATACAAATGTTTATCCAGAAAACCCCAAATCCGGGGAAAAACCCAACCTAATAAGATCTCATTAGCATTGGCCAAAACCCTGGCCAATCTGACCAAGTGAGCCTTCACCACTCACCTCTAGGTCTTGCATTAAAATGAAGTCCTTCCAGCTTTTTATAAGCTCCATTACATATAATACCACGGGTAGAATACTATGGGTGCACAATACCATGTGCCTCAAAACCATCACTGTTTAACCTGGCTAACTTTGACTCTATCCTGAGTCAAGTTTACCTAATAGATATTGCTCTTCTTTTTCCAGATATTTCTTCTTCATGATTTCTTCAGCCTTTCTTCCTTCTTCCACTTGTTGCCTTCATTTGAGAATCTCATTTTCTTGTTCTTCATCAGCTTGAGGTAGTTCTTCATTCTTCTTATTTGAATTTTCAAGATCTTATTTTAGATATATGATTTTAGCTTCAAGACATTCATAGTAACTGGATCTATTTTTAAGTCTCTTAGATGTTGTACTCTTTTCATTTACTTCATTTTTAAATGATGTCACTTCATCCTGCAACTTTTGACATTGGTCTTCCTTTTCCTTGTACTGCTTCCTTACTTTGCTTCGTTCTTCCAAATGAGTTATTAATCTAGTAACTTCTTCTCTGAAGGCACACTCCCTTTTGTTAAATATATCTTGTTGATCTCTAATTTTATCTGTGTTTTTTTAACTTCTACCTCTATGTTTCTTTCACTATCACTTTCAATATCTTCAACATTGCATGAAGAGAGAAAAGTATTATGAGAAGACAAAAAAATTGTACCTGATACTTCTTTTGCTTGTTCATCTTCAATCTAAGGTGATTCTAAATCTGAATACTTGCTTCCACCTAATGTCCAATTGTCTCTCCTACTGTCGCTATTGCTTTGATATGTCTTCTTCTTCTTAGGCGCTTTCTTCTTTAGCTTCTTTCCAATTTTTTCTACAGATCTCCTTCAAGCTTCTTTCGAATGACCTGCTTTGATACCAATTCTTGTAAATAATACTGAGAAGGGGGGGAGAGGGTGAATTAGTATTTATCAAATCAGTAACCTTTTCTTTTCATACTCAGATTTATGTACGCTACTTCAATGAAGGGAACTCACGTGTGCATGCAACTGTCTTTAAGGAAACCAATGTATATCCAACGAACTTATGATTCAATTAGTTAATCATATGTTGAGCTTTAATTAGTGCATTAGTACTTTATTAACCATTTAAATAATAGCCATGTGGAGTAATAACAGAATAAACCATCACACATAAGCAACACACATGAACACAGAGATTTAAGGTGGAAACATAATGCGAGACAAAAACCACTTATTGTTGTCATCTCCCTTTTCTCTTAATATAAAAAAAAAAACCTTTTTACAATCTTGTATTGGTGTAGACTCAGACCAGTATGCATGCACCCACCTGCAGAAGGCTACAACCTTCTCTCATTCTCTAGTTTCTACTAGAAGGGAGCTACAAATCCCTAACTATTTTACTAGCCGATATGTTTACTAGTACGTAGTCGCCAGCCTACAGAAGGCTCCAACCTTCACTCATTTTCCAGCTGCTACTCGAAGGGAGCTCCAATCCCCTACCTCTTATACTGGCGAATATGTTTACCAATACATAGGAGCCGACCTACAGAAGGATATGACCTTCTCTCTTCCTCCAGGGACAATGTTTCATTAATTTTTAGACTAGATACTCCTGGTACACAACAACAAGATATGAAGGCCATGTTTCATCCAATTTTCATACCGGGCTCATCACCAACATTGAAGCTCAAACCAATCACCCCTGCAATACACCCAATCACTGAAAACCCATCATCACTGAAGCAAATCACAATCAATCAATCTGGACATTCAAAACACTGTCACTAGAACATAGTCACGAGAACATAATCACCAGAACACAGAGCAGACCTTGAAACTCTGCATCTACAGTAAGAGCCAACTGTAACTTCAAACATGATATTTCATAATGTATATGCTACTTTGAAGTATCGAAACGTGTATATGTGCCTTTATCAAGGCGAACCATCGTATAGATATGAAAATACTAACTTCAAAATTCACAATTATTCCAAACTTTAGTCATACCCAGATCATAACATTTACAAAATAAGACATGCGTTAGCATTCAGATCTAGACTATCCATGATCAAACCACATAATAATAATTCATTTCAAGTCTTATGATCCTGATCCATCATTAGATCTCATCCATCATCAACCAGTTAAGTGCATCCTTAGTTCAGATCAAGCAAAGCACCAAAAACCCATAACATGCATATTTGCTTTTGATATAACTCTTCATAAGATATTCATTACTTGCACACTTAGCCCTTTTATCTTTTCCTCCTTATATATTTAGATCCTTTGTGAATACCTCAGACCAAAACCCCAGACCAATACCTCGGATCAAAAACCTCTGACCAAATACCTTGTACCAAATACCTTGGACCAAAAACCTCAGACCAAAAACTCAGACCAATACCTCGAACCAAAACCTTGATTTTCCATCCCATATGCTTTTTTCCTTCTGTGAAAGTGAGTGCATATGTTTACGGTCCTTTTGTTCTATGAACCTGTGTATATACGCTCGTTTTACAAAGTGGACTTGCATATACATCTTAAACTGCTTTCTTTCTTTAATCTCTAGAGTCTGATCTGAAATCCTTTGTTGTTAACTTGTTGCACTGTGAACTGTCATCTATGTGAGCTGCCATCAAGAACAACACCTCTATCATAATGCCAACAAATATTTTGTGTGGAATTAATGTTGTATGGTGTATTGGGTGTGCTAGTTGTTGCGAGTATCATCAAAACTATGTTTAGTAAAATGGTGTTTTATTTATATGCATGCAAAAAAGATGTGGCTGCCATTGTGAAACAATAGTTCTAAATTAATTACTAATAGTCATTTTTAGCTAGAAGAAACTTGTGAGGCTATAAGCCTAATTAATTATTGGTAGAACTAGTATATTTTTTATGGAATTCTTGGTAACGTACTATACGAAAACATTCTAGAGAAAAAGAAAAATATATTTCCAGCATATACAACCAAGTTATAAATATTATGATTCTATACTAAATGGGAAAATCCATATTTGATTTTGTAGCTTCGACTTCATGGGGAAAACAGTCAGATTTGAATATTTAACTCAAGATGGCAGAGAAGAACTTCGTTCATAAAAATGAAACGTAAAAACAAATATGGGTATTGATCTAAGAGAATTATACTGATTTGAGAACTAGGTGATAACAATCCATTCTGAATAAACAATACCATGCATACATATACATATTACAAGAACGTTACCTGGAAATAATGAAATTCAACTGCAACTAAAAAATATAGTTGAGTCTAGTACAACGAGGTGATTCGACACATAATCATGAAGATCTACACAGAACAATTAATAAAAACAGCAGGTGAGCGTGTTACAAATGCTAGGCGAGCTTTTATAAACAAAACATTGTATCACCAAGATACATGCAAACGTTGGTAATTATTGAGAACAATAGAGAGGGTATGTAAGTATAGTAGTAAACTAATGATGTTCTACAACAAAATATATTGGCTATTTTCTCAGAATAGGAAATATCAAGAGAAACACATTCTATATAGGCGATATAAAATATTAGCACAGAATTAGGGAAAAATACTCACAGTACAATGGTTAGAAGTAGTATGGGTGTCTTTGTGTTTAATAGATTAAAGTCGTGGTATTTAATAAATTACAACCATTGAGTTTAGAATCTAGAAAAAGCGACAAGACGATATTCATAGATGTGATTGGTCGAGAATGAGCTGGATGTAGAAACCCACACACAATCATAGAACCATAAATTTCTACAACATGCCTATATTACTTTTCATGAAATAGGGTGAAAGTAACTATGCCGAAATCCCTGTAGAGGAGTAGTAACCAACCTGGAATGCCACAAAATGCTGGAATCATTAGTCAATGGAACTCACGCATGGTATAGTCTATATATCTAGAAGACCACCACAAGAATATACCTACAAGATACATAAGAAAGACACCCAAGTAAGTATTAACAAGTTTACAACTCTAAATTACAGCAGGGAATATCTCCACTACATGGGATACAAATTGCCTGGGAGGACAAATATTAACCTCGCAACTACATCTGAGTCTCCGTCGCAAGAGAAGGAAAATTAGGAAACATATACACAATAAAAAAGAAACCAAGAAATGAAACCTAAGAGTGAGTAACACAAATAGATAATAAAGGCAAGTGGAAAAGCGAAACCTTACTACACCTTTGGGGGATCCAAATTTTCTCAAGGAGATGGTAGTTCTCGTATCCATACGGGAGGGGAATGAGGGTACCAGTCAGTGTTTGGGTAATCTTCCACTATTCCATGCTATGGTTTCGAAACCTTTCCAAATAATTCAACCACAGTCACACATAATATACATCAGGTAAGCATGCCCAAGATAATACTAAAATTAACAACCTTAGAGGCAGGTATGCCTCTTACTTAGTAAAAGGTTTCGGTGGTAAGGATATCATTCCAATAGAAGCACGACCAAAACCTTCGTTGAAATTCTAGTGAGAGAGGCTAATGCCAATAAACCTAGAAACCACAATAGTAAAATTTACATAATAATATTAACCATTATGAGGAAATTTGTGAATGGTGTAATCACAATATGTGTATAAAATATAAGAAATAATACAAAGGTCAGATTACCTGAAACATTACCATTATCCATCTTGGTAAACATTGGCAGTGATTTCGTCAAGGAAGGTTGCAGTGATCACCATTTAAGGAGAATCTGATTAAGGGAATATTTCGATCTAAACCTGCAGAAATTCACCTTCGGGAGAAATGTGGTGCGCAACGCTACACATCACTTGAAATTTATATTAGAAAATAATACTCGAAGGTGAGAACACAAACCGCGAAGTCCTAGGCCATGGATAACGTCAGTCTCTTAGTCTTAGACTTGCAGAACAAGGAGAAAAGGATGTTCATATGCCTACTCGGGTAACTAGGGTAGCTATTCAAACCTCACGATTATCATTGTTGTAGAGACCAGATCATAGGTTAATCGGCAGAGGATAGGATTAAAGAGGAGTGGAAAGTTTCAGGGATTGAAGAGAGTTAACACAAACTGTAGGATCGCTTCATGCCATCTGAGATATACACTAAAACCAAGATTTGATCTCTTCTCATGTGACGGACAGATGGGTTTTGTTGCATTGGTCATGCAATGGCTCGGGAGTATTGGACACGTCCTTCTCCAGGCATACAACCTTTGTTACCATCCAATGGTGGTATAGGGGGCCGTTTAATTACAATATGGAGACATTAAAATTGGGGGGCATTTAATTACAATATGGAGACATTAAAATTTAAGAGATAGTGGCGATGAATATCGTTGATTGTCCATGAATAACCCTGAGCTCATAATGCGCTTAATTAATACGATGTACTTATAACTATATGTAAGGTAATTTGTTACACGCTGAAGCTAATTAAAGGATAGATTGAAAAAGAGACGGCATTGCCCTCATCTCACTTTGAATTTTTAGCATCGAAATGGTATACCACATGGGTTTTGCATGCATTGTAATTGACATGATAATAAGTAGTGTTAGTTCATTCACCTTGGTAGACCACCGAACCACATCTAAAGCCGTAAAGAATAGTAAGAGGCACGGGTTATATGGTAGTAAGGCACATATATAACTATTCAAAGCTTGTAATATTTAGACTATGTATAAGCAAGGAGATACCAAATATTGAATGAGAAGTAGTGACATACTCCTCAAATCCTAAGTGATTAATGAAATAATATTCCTACATAAAAAAGTATGTATATATATTAAGAATATGGGAAATTTTGCACTTGGAGTCAAAGAATCGAAGGAAGCGTATAAAACTTTACCATTAGAGACCTAGGTGTATAATGAGTATAATTCCTAAGGTTATTGGTTCGCTTAAGAAAATTCCATGATTACCATTATAATTTAATAACACAACTCTTTGAGGTGGAGTAATGCTTAAAGTGCAGGTGGGTATATTGAACCCAAACTCCTATTTAATAAGGGGTAAAGATTAAAATTTCTAAGGGAGAATTCCTAGGAAGGAAGATAGGAAATTATGGAGTTTATATCAGAAAAGTGAGTAAGTGGTGAAACCAGTAGCCTTAGTGTGTATTATAGAGAGTGAAAAAAAGTAAAAAGCAAAATGTTAGATTACTAGATTTGAATGAGGGGCTCATGAAATTATCTTATATATGAGATTAAATAGGGTAATGGTTATTTATCCACTTAGAATAGAAGCATCATTAATATTTGGGACTAAGGTGTGGAAAGTTGCATTCAACCCAAACCAAATCTATTACTTTTTATGGGCTTCTTCCACCATCTCCACTATTTCTTCTCCAAGAAAGGGCCAACAATTCTTCAAGAGATCTATGGTATACCCATGTGGACCAAGGGATTTGTTGTTAGGAATCTCCTTAACAATGAGATTGTGTTCCCCAAGCATTACTCATCTAATGAGGGAAACATTTTATTATTCACAGATTATTTATGGGATGATCTTTGTGATCTGCTCAATGGATTCTATGTGATCCTAGTCTCCCTATTTTAGGATATTGGACAAGTATGTAATAAATTCCTCTTCCATATCTTTGTGATATAGGAGTCTTTCCCCATAGCTATATCTTAGGGAGAGGATTCTATTATGATGCCTATGATTAATCGTTAAGCGATGGAAAAACCGAGTGTTCCATTCCCCTTCCTTCAATCATTGGACTTGTGACTTCTTCCTCCACAATATCAACTCTTTCTTGCACCTCTCTTCAAGTGCATCGATGATTCTTCCCTCCACGAAGACTATGTCCTCCATTCTTCCTTCCCATATAATTTTCCTCTCCAACTCCTCCATGTTTGCCTCCAATTATTTATTTTCCTTGAAAATATCTTTTAACTCCTCTTTGTTCCATTTTTTTATTTTGAGATTCAATTCTTTCAACTTCTTTTAAAGGCACTTCATTAGGCTATTAACCTAGTACTCAGTTTATCCCCACCATTGCTCCAACTCATCTACAAACCCTAGATGTTTGAATAAAAAACTCTGAAATATGAAGGACATGTCTTACAAACCAATTTCATATCTATTTCTAACCGAATTGGCGAGTGATTTGACCCCATATTAGGAAGGATCATAGCTTTTATTAATGTATCCCTAGTAAGGAGATTGTCCAAAATACAGAATTGATCAAGTTTTCTTTCATTTTTATGAGATTCACCCCTATAGTTTTCCCAAGCATGGACACCATTACAAGTATCTACATGAATGAGTTTCAAGTCTTGGATTGTATCACAAAACATGGTCGAAGATGCATCGAGCTTGGAGGGCCCTCCTGATTTTTCTTCTAGGTTGCAGATGAGATTTCAATCCCCCCCAAAAGTCCAATTTGGTTCCTTAAGAGATTCATTATTTCTACTTTCCTACTTGGGTCATGCAGCCCATATATTGACGTGAGGCTTTTCAACTCCTTAGATCTAGAGCCCCTGTATTTTCCTATTACATTATAGGAAGAAACATCTAAATTATGAAAGGTTACCATAAATGGGTCTGATAGGATGAATAACCCTCTTGGTGTTCCATGGGCATAAATTTCCATTCCCTCACTGCCCCACCAACATTTAGCTAAAATTTGATGAAGCTTATCACTCACTATTTTTGTTTCTTGCAACAAAACATTCTCTAGTTTTTCCTTTCTTATTTTTTCTTTTAATTAATGAAGCTTACCTTGAATAATTAAGCCATGAATATTCCATGATACAATCTTCATCGAGTCATTTATGGATTTTGAGGAAAGTACTATGTGGGTTGAGTCATCTACCTCGAGTTTAGTAAGCATTCCCATCCTTCCTTCAATACTTCTTTAGATGTTTTCCTACCTTGTTTCCCTCGCTCTACTATGGGGAGATCTTATTATGATAGAATGGACTACCCGTTGTCCTTATTAATGGTGGACTACTGCAAATCTCCTTCTCGCTGAGATAATGTAGCACATCATTGACTAAGTAAGTTATGCAAGTGGGCTACATGATTGGATGGGATATATTGGTCATCCACTTTCTCCCAGACTAAGAATAATTCAAAGATTATTTTTTCATCTAATTTAATTCCATTATGCTTCTCTTCTATTCATAAGATTTAACTATTGTGGATAAGTACTTCTTTCACGCTTTGATCTCCAGATGTTTTCCTTTTAGGAGTTACATTTTATTTTCCTTGAGTCTTCTATTGCTCAACCTCCATCATTTGTATGGATATATATTCTAAATGGCTTTCCGAATGTTTAGTTATGTCTATATTCTTGAGGACTATGGGTGGATTAACCCTAGGGGTCTTATGGAAATCACCCTAGGTCATGTTTTGTCATGGTTAAGCTAGAGAAGGCTGCGGATGTCTACCCCCGGTGGGGTCAGGTTTATTTCTTAAGGATTTTTCATTCTGTGACACCACTATTTGGAATCCCTTGTCATCTGTATTATCCTTTTCCTTCCTTCCTTCTATCATTGTAATTAGACAATATCTAAAAAGTTGAACATAGTTTTTGTAGAAACAACACTTGAAAGGAACATTCTTGTAGTCCAAGCATTTATTTCATATTGAGTCATGATATTCCAAGTCAATTAGCAATTGTGAGATATTCATATGGATGCAGATTTTGGCATAAGCTAGATGTCTCCTCCTCTTTTTAATCTTTGAGATCTTGACAAATTGTGTAATCGATTTTAAAATCCCCTCTAATATATATGGCTCCCCAAAGTCCTTTTGTAGGGACAGTTGGAAAATACATAATAAGGCTCCTATAAATTGTTCCTTACATGGTTTTAACACTCCTCCTAAAAACGAATGAACAATATCTCATTGTTAATGAAGTATGGCCCATTTTCAAATACATTTTTCTGATCCATTATATTTAGCAATAACACTTTGAAGAATCCTTTAACTCTCAACCTATTTTTGATGGGCCCATTAGAGTTCCATTTCATTTTTATACACTATAGGATTTCTTGTTCCTTTAGCAAGATGCCCATAAATTTCCATATGTTTCATGATATTTCATTAATTTCCTGGACTTTTCCATATGGTTTTTGGGCATCACAAATTTCAAGTTCTGCATATCTTTCAACAAACACCAACCATGCATCCTTCTGTGCATTTGTGCCCCCATCATGAACACCTATTCATTGTCTTTTTCATCGTCATGTAAGTTTGATGTTGCTTCAGTCCCCTTATTCGATCTATTAACTTCAATACTATATGAGGAGGGCACTCCCCACCCTCGAGAGGCCACTCATTGGGTGACCAATCTAATGAATGGATGACAAACCCATTACCCAACTCCCTTGGGATGACCTCAATTACTCTGCCCACTTGTAGATCTATGAACCCTACCATCACCCTATGTAGTCTAGAACCCTAGTCATGTCCTCACAATGTTATCTCTTAGAATTTAAACTTCCTAAACTAATATGTGCATATGTTTTAAAAATAGGGCCCCAATAAATTAATGTTATAATACAAGGAAATAATATTAAACCTTATCATTAATATTATAAACCCCGTCATTATAAACCTTAAGATTTTAAACTCTAATATCAATATTATAGCCCAAGGGATTAATATTATAAATCAATGTTTCATATTAAAACCCTAGGATTAATTTATAAAAATTAATATTAATATTATAAACCTTAATATTAAACCCTAATATTATAAATTATAACTTCATATTAAATCTTAATATTATAAACCTAATTTTAAAAAACCTTAATAATATAAACCTAATAGTAAACCCACATTTTATAATGTAACAATGTGACATTAAATAAATTGCACTGTAATGTAACATTGCGACAATGACTGCCATATTAATTGTCGTATTGAAGCAATAGTTGTCACAATGTGATGTTGGATAGATTTCTGTATGATTCCAACATCACATTATTAAACCCTTGGATTAATATTAATATTAAGCCCACAGGATTATAAATCCCTTAGATTTAATTATTGTTAATAATACTAATAATAATAATCGTCGTCGTCATCATCATCATCATCATCATCATCGCCATCATATTTTATTATTATATTATAATATATTATACTTTTAAACCCCAATTTTGTAATGTCACAATGTGGCATTTAATAAATTGTAATGTAATGTAACATTGTGAATTGAATCATGTGTGTTGATATTATAAACTGAAGGGATTATAAACCTTAGGATTCATATTACAAAGCCTATTACTATGAACCTTAATATTTAAACCCAATGGATTAATATTACATTAAGATTAATATTAGAAACCCTTGGTTGAATTTTCAACCCTAAGATTAATATTATAAAGCCAAGAGATTATAAACCCAAGGGATGATAAACATTGCAACAATTATTATAAGATCGAATAATATTGTAAAAGCTAGGATTAATGTTAAACCATAATATTAATAATATAAACAAGAATATTAATATTATAAACCCTAATATTATAAACCTTAATATTATAAAGCCAATATTAAAAGCTCTAATATTATAAACATAATATTAAACCCTATTTTTGTAATGTTAAAATATGACGTTAAATGCATTGCAAAATGTAATGTAACATTGTAAAACTTATTGTCAAATTGATTGTTGTGTTGAGACAAGGTTTGTCTCAATACAACATTGAATAAATGTATGTACCATTCCAACATCATAGCATTAAATCTTAATATAAAACTCTAACATTATAAAACCCATTATAATAAACCCTAAGATTAATATTGTAAACCCTTATACTAAACATAATTATTATAAATTATAAATGCAATATTAAACACTAATATTATAAACCCTAACATTAATTCGCAATTTTGTAAGTCACAATGAGATGTTGAATAATCATGTAAGATTGCAACAATGATTGTCAGATTGATTGTCACATTGAGACAATGTTTTTCATAAAGCAAAATTGAATATATTTTTGTACCATTCCAAAGTCACAATATTAAACCATAATATAAAACCTAACATTATAAAACATAATATAATAAGCCCTAATTTTAATATTTTATACCCTAGGATTAATATTATAAACCAAAAGCTTAATATTGCTAACACTAGCCATCTTCTATAAGGCTCCATGGTAAAACATGGTCATCCAATATGGTTCACTATACATCACTTATAGATAGACCATGATTCTAGAGTCAAGTATAGTTCACCATGGTAGTCATGTTCACCATTGTTGACTACCATGCCCAGGTTGACTATAATCTACCATGTCAGAAATAGATAACCATAGTTAACACGAGTTAATGTATAAATATTATAAACACTAACATAGTCAACCACATTTATCCCTTGGGTTTATAAATATTAATCCCCTTGGTATATAATATGAAACCTTTGGTTTTATTAATCCCTTGGGTTTATAATATTAATCTCTTTGGTTTACAATATTAATAATCCTTTTCGTTTCATAATAGTAATCCCAAGCATTTATAATATAAATATCATAGTTTTTAATATTAATCCCTTAATTTTATAATAATAATTCCTTATGTTTATTAAACATAATATTATAAACCCTAAAATTAAATCCCAATTTTGTAATGTCACAATGAGACGTCGAATAAATTGCAATGTTATGTAACATTGCAACAATGATTGTTAGATAGATTGTTTTATTAAGATACTGATTGTTGCCATGCAATGTTGGATATATTTTTGCACCTTTCCAGTGTCACATTATTAAACCCTAATATAAAACCCTAACACTATAAAAGCTAATATACTAAACCCTCTTTTTACTATATTAAACCCTAGGATTATAAAAGCTAGCACTAATATTATAAGCTAGAGATTAATATTGTTAACCCTAGCCATCGACTAAAAGCCTCCATGTTCAATCATGACCATCCACTATGGTTCACTATAAATCACTTGTATATAAACCATGTTTTCGAAGGTAAGTATGGTTCACACTAGTATTCATGTTGACTATTGTTAACTATCATGCCCATGTTGACAATAGTTGACCATGTCAACAATATTCAACCATTGTTAAAATGTATTAATGCATAAATATTATAAACCCTAATATAGCCAAATGCATTTGTCCCTTGGGTTTATAATATCAATTCCTTGCATTTATAATATTAATAATCCCTTGGGTTTATAATATTCATCCCAATGGTCTATAATGATAACCTCTTGGGTTTGTAATATTAATCCCAATGGTTTATAATATTAATTCCAATGGTCTATAATGATAATCTCTTGGGTTTGTAATATTAAACCCAATGGTTTATAATATTAAGAATCTCTCACTTTTTTAATGTTAATCCCCTTGACTTATAATATTAATCCCTTAGTCTTAATATTATTACTTTAGGTTTATAATATTAGTCCCTTGTATTTATTAATACTTTGGGTTTATAATATTATTGATACCTTTGGTTTATTAATCTATTGTATTTAAATCCACTAAGTTGAAAAAGGTAGTCACTTTCACAATTCAGACACTTTGTATAACCATAGTGTACTCAATCTGCATCCTAATATATGTATTACACGATGGTCATGATTATAATACAATTTTCTATGTATTAAGTTTAAATTTATATCCTTAATCCCATGATATATATAATGCACCTTTGGTTATGGGAAATGTATTATTAATCTCATTAATATATGATTACTCAAGGTATCTAATATCCTAAAGTATTTAAAAACCAAGCTATTAAACATTAACAAATGTTTAATCCCATTAGCAAGGGATCAATATTTGTACTTTTAAACTTATTCATATAAACTCTATTTTAGAGTAATGGGAAATTTTATATTAAATACAACCACATTAATAAAGTTTGGTACCACATTATAAGATTATAAGATTATATTGTTAGGTACTACATTTATAATATTTTGAGTTTATAGGATTATAACTTTGGTACGATATTTATAATATTTTAAATTTATTTTCGCAAGGATCAATAATTTTTATTATTAAACCTAATTCTATAAATTTTGTTTTACTTTATCTAAAATTTGTTTTTTTAACCTGTAATCTCTAATTTCATAAAATACATGGACACCCTCTAATTGATAAATGATATTAATAATTTGTCACCTGTGTTGATAAAATATATTAAATTACTACATCTAACAATATTATTAGAGAAATAATTATTATATTAGGTTATTAATAAGGTATTAATGATACTATAAATAATAGTAATATTAAAATTGTATTATCAATATTATATATAATTGCATGTATCAATATTATTATCATTAATGTTTTAAGACTAATAATATTTGCAATTTTCAATATTATTATCATTATGTTTAGAGAATAATTTTATTAAGTTTATGTTATGTAATTATAATTTTTATTAATATTATATTATTATAAAAAAAGGTTATATTATAATAGATTTTAAATAATCAATCATTTTGAGAGTAAGGAATTAAAAAAAAATATTAACAAAAACATTTTACTTTGGACTTAAAAATTCATTTTTGTAAAAAAATTTCAATTTGAAAAAGATTGAGGCCCAAAATTTATTTTTAGTTAACATATAAATTATTTAATTTTAAAAATAAAAATCCTAAAAACATTTTATAAAATTTATTAAAATGTACTTATTTAATATATATAATTTGATATTACAGTATTTTTTATAATATTGTAAATTTTATTATAATAATATTATAAATCTAGCTCTAATATTAAGTGTTTATTCCAAACTTTTTCATTTATCTAATTACAGCTTGAGTGGGCCTAATGGTTAAGAGCATGTGTTTCCTCCTAAGAGGTCACAGGATCAAAACCAGAGGGAGGTAGAGTATGTATGCCTTCGTAGACTTAGCAGTCAAATCGCTGCGCGGAGATGGGTCCCTTGTCCCACAAACAAGAGGGTCTCATACACCAATTTGGTGTCTGGCTTGGCTGTGACCTTAAAAATGGGATATATTAAATTATTATTATTAATTATAAAAATATGAATTCCAGAAAATTATATATTATCTGAAAATATATAAATTCGAAAAAACACATAAAACTACAATTTTAATATATAAACACCAAATTTATAAAAGAAAAATATTATTCCAAAGCATGTCAAAGGCTGCGAGCTTGTAGCTCTTTTTAACATTAATCTAAAAATACAACTAGCTAGATTAATGAGTTATTCTATTCGTGAATAATTTAGATATTTTGGGTTGTCATCTTATATGTGGCCTTTTATTCAACCCACCACTTGAACAACTCTTGCGTTCCCAAAGAAACCTTCTCTATCTTCTACAATTATTTCACTATTCAAAATTATAGATGTTCTGGGTTTTCGTAACATTTTGGCCTTTTACTCGACTCACCATTTTGACAAGTAAAGTACGGCCAAAATGAACATCTCGAATATTCTACATTATTTAAAATGTATAGGTTTTAGCCCTCACCAGACATTTCGGTAAACTTCATAACCGCATTTTCCAATTATTAGTCCCTGCCCTTCGGGCTGGCAGGGACTATAGTAATCGGTTTTAACCGATAGCATTAGTTCGGCACAGAAATCCACAGAAATCCATAAACATATTTCACGTTAAACCAAAGTTTGCCGATGTATTTTATTAAATTTTATGTTTGCCGATACACACAGCCAATGGATGGAACGATCGTCTTATTTGGCCTCAGTACGAGGTATAACTTAGAAAAATTTTACAAAATCATTTCGCTAATTGGTACAGGTTTGAAGTAATGCTATCTTCGGGATAGCATTAATTCGTTAGCATTAAATGTTAATTGGTTTACATTAAGGCTATAGCGATATCGCCTAGGTTACGTTGGGGACAGATGTTATGTCCCTCCTGTCCCTCCACGCCTGCCATCTGCGAGGCATGCACGCCTACGCCTGCCATTGCCAATGCATGGATGCTCTATAAAGTACTTATCTGACTCATCCGCTGCAACATAAAAATGCAGTGGATTTCCAACCATTCTCGTAAGCATGTACGACCATCACTGCCATCATCTGGTTTACCACCATATCTGCTGGAATCTGTTCAAATCAAACAGATAAACTTGAGAGAGCTTTAAGAGTAACGAACAAGCAATCATATGGGGCAAGCTATGGACGAACAATCATATGGGGCAAGCTATGGACGAACCAACTGACCACGTCTAAGATGAGCTTTGGGTACTGGACGCTTCTGCCTTCTTGCTGTCTGAATTTTCTGGAGTCCTTTCTGTTTCCTGTTTGTTTTACTGCATTCCCTGCACATATGTTTGCATTACTCAATGTATTCGTCTGTTTGCTGCATCTTTTTCCAGTATTTAAATTCTAAACATGAAAAAGATCTGCTACTATTATTTAGTTGTCATCTTTAATAATGTACTTTTCCCCAATATTATTTTTATATCATACGACTTAATGCTCTATATAATTAATGCTTACATAACGCTGTTGCTCCAATCTATCCGGAAGCCCTTCTTAGTCGCTATCTCACTTGCCATCTAGCCTGACAATTTTGATAATCACATTCAGACAAATTAAAGTTTCCACGTTTTCAATTTGTTAAAAGATAATGGATTGCATAGTTGTATTTCCAACCCAGCAGGATGTCCTTGTCATTCACTGTCTAATCTGATTACTACGTTCGCAGTAATTCAGGTTTTCAATGTATCAAGAAATAAATAATTTGATGCAAAAAAAATGATTTTTTTGAGATACATCTATTATATGAAAGCATCCTTTACATATAGTCTAAATTTTTTGGAAGATTGTATAACGGCGTACCTGAATGTATAAGCAAGTAGTCGGTTCAAGGAATGTTTCCGACAAGCAGTTGGCATCGCAAGCTCCTGTGTTCCTCCCACAAGCTCGCATGCTGCAATGCACAGAACAGGACGAACTCGTTTGCCTCCTGCTAGAAGAGAATACCTTTATTTTGGTTGAAAAATTGGTCCATAAACTACTTTTAACTTAGGTTAAATTAATTTTGCTGAGAAATACAATGTTGCGTAAACACAGCAACCATAATTCTTCATTGCTTACAGGTCACGGACAGAAGAACTCGTCAGTGTTACTGCCACCACTGAATGATGGGGGAACCCTGAAATGCCAAAGCCTCCCGGAAGATCCCACCAGATTGCTGCTGCAGAGGAACTCACCGGCATACATTTGCTCCACTCTCCTGTCAACATCATGAAGGAAAATATCTGTGGATCCTTCCTTCTTCCTGTTCCTGGCCATCACGGGTGCATAAACTACTTTTAACTTAGGTTAAATTAATTTTGCTGAGAAATACAATGTTGCGTAAACACAGCAACCATAATTCTTCATTGCTTACAGGTCACGGACAGAAGAACTCGTCAGTGTTACTGCCACCACTGAATGATGGGGGAACCCTGAAATGCCAAAGCCTCCCGTAAGATCCCACCAGATTGCTGCTGCAGAGGAACTCACCGGCATACATTTGCTCCACTCTCCTGTCAACATCATGAAGGAAAATATCTGTGGATCCTTCCTTCTTCCTGTTCCTGGCCATCACGGCTGCAGTGAAAATGGCGGACATTCTGCCCGGTGCGGCGCCGAAGAAACCACGGGGGGCGTCAATCATGATGACATCCCACTCCGTCTCGTAGATGAGCGCAGGCAAGTTTGTGAGATGTTCACCAGAAGATGTGCTCAATGAAGTTATGAAGGCTGGCAACCCTTGTACTGCGCGAGAAATGGACCTGTGATTGCAGAGAGGGCATTTGCATCGTGAGGGGTTTTGGTAACAGAGTGCCTGGTTCCATTTGCAAATAAGAGAGATGAGGAGGGACCTTCACGTAGGGTCTGGAGGGCAGGTATTTGTCATGGTTGTCCGCCACGTTTCCCCCATGCATGAAATGTCAGAAGTATACGCCATGCATAATATATGTTGACAACGCCTAGTCTATGTTGCAAAGTTCTATGTTGCCGAATTTGAATTAGAATAAAATAATATTTGTTTTAATTATCCGCCTCAAGAACGATTTACAACATTTATCTTTGCAATGTAGTCTCTAACACAGTTTAATAATGTACTTTTCCCCAATATTATTTTTATATCATACGACTTAATGCTCTATATAATTAATGCTTACATAATGTTTTTCTACCTCACAGAAAAGAAATGGAAATTCAAGTACTCTCGTGCACTTCGTTGGCTTCATCTGTGTTATTTTCATGTTTATGATGATTTGGTATCTCGTAATGGATTCGTGCACTTCGTTGGCTTCATCTGTGTTATCTTCATGTTTATGATGATTTGGTATCTCGTAATAAGAGTAATTGCCAGTAGTAGACATACACAAGACAACAGCTCCATTATTAGAATCTTTCATTGCATTTTCAAATGGGCGAATTTCTACCTCACAGGAAAGAAATGGAAATTGAAGTACTCGCGTGCACTTCGTTGGCTTCATCTGTGTTATTTTCATGTTTATAATCATTTGGTATCTCGTAATGGATGATTTGACTTGAATAAGAGTCATTGCCAAGTATTTCGTAGAGTAGACATACACAGGACAACATCTCCATTATTAGAATCTTTCATTGCATTTTCACAGGCGCAGACGAAGGTTCAGATGATCTTGCTGATGGGCTGGGGCAGGGACTAGCTGCCCCGCAGCCCGTCTTGTTTTATATTTATGTTTGGTTTTATGTGTAGCAATTTGGTATTTTATTTTCTGAGATTATAAATTTTTAGTTTGATTTGAGTCTCATCTTTGAGATTTACCACATTGAGATATTTTGATAGACATCTAGAAAGACATCTAGAATTATTTGGCGTTGCTTATGTCTGTGCAAGAGAATGATAGAACACTACATGGTTCTAAACTTCAACTAAAACATTTCAATATGATGCAAATCTCAATGTAATTTATTTACGAAATAAACTCAAATAAAATCACAGAAACGTGGCTTCCAAAATTTCCATTTATTGAATTATCAAATTATAATTATATTATTTGTACTTCCAAATATTCTTGAATTTTGTAAATTTAATAATTGAAATGAACAAATGTCACAAATTCCCATTTACTTTTATACAAAGTTGATTTGAAAATATATTTATGTTACATAGGGGAGAAAGAATAATGTGAATGATAAATCATGAGAGTACAATTTTTATTAACAAATGATTTACATTTATAGTACAATATGTGACCGTTGGGTTTCACATTCCAAGGTCTTTTGGACTCCTTTTGTCCATTTGTCTTCCACACTAACCCATTGAGGATTAGGTGTCCAACATTCCCTTCCTTAATCTGAAAGGTTATGTATGAGTCCAAGAAGAGAGCTGTAATACAAAATGTGCAAATATGCATGGCAGCACTAGGTTGAATGTGCTCTCTAAAATGTTGGTATAAAAGGCGGTGGTTTAAGGATGACCACCAACACTTGAATGCCTAGTGCAGTTCCCAGAACTCTTCCAAAACTGGCAAGAAACTGAAGTCTTCCACTAGAGGAAGTTCTCCTATTGTTTGAAAGGGGGAAACCTTGAACCATCAAAGAGAGGTCTCACCCCGCATAAAAGGGAGAACTTCAACCTAAAAAGGGAAGTCTCAACTTGTGATGGTTTAAGGATGACGAACAACTCTGGAATGCTTAATGTAATTCCTGGAACTCTTCCAAAACTGGAAAGAAGCTGGAGTCTTCTGCTAGAGGAAGTGTCCTCAATTTTGTTCCTGGAATTCTTCCGAAACTGGAAAAATGCTGAAGTCTTCTGCTAGAGGAAGTGTTCCAGATTGCCAACTGAAGGCATGTTCACGAGCATATTTGTCTCTCGCTACAACTCTGAAACTGGTGTGGCAGGTTGTGGCTCAGGCTCGCTTGATGTGACTTTGAAGCTTTTAGATGACCATCATTTCCCCCCCTATCAGATACAAGGTGAGATGATGGAGAAAACTCAACTGTAAGACTGTTCAATACTCTAGAACAAGTTCTGACATGTGTTTGGAATATCTTCTTGGCTGTTCATGCCCATTTCCAAGGAGCGATCCATCCAAGATGAATCTTTGTTCTTGCAAGATGTTTTTTATTTAAGCATCTATTTGAAGAATGACTGGTTTTATGAGAGTGCTTACATGGATGAAGATCAAAACAATGATCTTTCAGATGACCAACTCAGTCACAGTGTTGGCATTTCACAATCTGTTGTTGTTATTGCTGTGAAAGAGAGACAGAGTCTGGAGCAACTGGAGGTGAACTGTCATGAGGAGCAGGTGAACTGTCATGAATGAATCCAACACTCTAAAACTGAATGGGATTGGCATAGTGTTACACAAAAATATAGTCATCTTGATTATTTGTAGTCGGTATGGGTCTATCACCATCTATACCAGCTTCCTAAGCAAGTCTCAAACCTCAGCTCTTCAAAAAAAGCTTTAGAAATGAGAGAAAGACATCAAAAAAGCAATGTAACTCTGGTTCCGCACTTTATCTCACTTTTGCCTGCGGGCCCGCACCTTCTGTTCAGGATATCTGCGTACTTATACGCTCTGTATGTAAAGGGAAGGGTGCGTACCCCTATAAAAGTCAAAAGGCGCAATCTTTATCTTAAAAAACTCACCTTGGGTTAATTCTAGAGTTTTCTAGAAGCATTTGTTACGTGGATTGTTCGCTCCAAGTGGTTCATGCATCCCATGACAGGAGGAACTAATCCCTTGTTGAGAGGAGCTATCCCTTTCAAGGAGGACTCTATCCCTTTGAAGAAGGAGCTGGTAACTGATCTCCATTACACTCTAAATTGAGGCATTGGGTCAGTGGCTGGAGAGGTTAGAAGCTGAACTTTTGAGGTTAAATGCTAGTGAAATCAAGACTTCCTATTTGAGCTTAAGAGGAGAGATCACATATCTTTTTGGCTTCATTGGGGAGTGAGTGAAGATTGTCAAAGTAGAGGAGACTTCTTGTTGGACCCTCAGAGGAGCTTGTATACCATCAAGGCAAAGGTTGTAAGGTTCTTCTCCTTTTGAATTAATACAATCAAGCTCATTTTTCTCAACAAGTATCTCATGTTATTTGTTTCATGGACTCCTTGAATTTCATGTTGAATATGTTTTATAATATTGGTTATTCAGGTGCTATTTAATCATTTGCCTTGTTTGTGCTTGCAGGTTTCCGACGAAGGAACTTACTTGGATCAGAGGAGCGAAGGCATCTCCAAACATGCGTTGGACATGAGGTAGGCCTTAAAACACATTTGTTTGCCATTATTTATAAAGTGCATTTAGAGAAAGATAGTGTCTGGTTGGTTTGTTTGTCATTAGGCCTTCATTAGATTCTAGGAAGGTCTATCATATCCGCAAGATCGACTCATTCTGCATGACAAAATGGCGACTCCACTGGGGACTTGATTGTTTTCCTCGTTTTTCTTTGACTTGAGAAACTTGCCTTTTTGTTTCTGTTTTTGGCTTGTTGTGTGTGGCTTTGGGTAGACTTAG